>QZGG01001173.1:0-76751 GCA_006409495.1 Sedum album
AGCATTTATTGAAGACTCATCAAAGTAAATAAGGCAAATAAGACCATACCGCATAGCCTCTATAAACCGCTTGTATCTTTGTAGCTGAGACATGATGATATGGAAACACCGGATCAGTTCGACTTATGCTTGGTTCCCTATGAATCTTCTTGAGGGAGGCAGCTTTTGAGAAACTGCGGGAAGACGGAGGCCTTGGTGGGCTTGGAGTAGGGGATTCATCCCTAGGAGTTGCCACTCTTTGTGAGGAGCCCTTTGGAGAAAGAACTCTTGATAAAACAGCACTTGGAGAGGGCTCTTTCGGAGAATCCTCCTCTTGGGAGACTTCTCTAGGAGGAGAGGCTCTTGGAGAATGCGCCCTAGGAATGACAACTCTCAGAGAACGAGCCCTGGGAGATGTAGCTTTGGGTGAAGTGATCCTAGGAGCAAGAGCTCTAGGAGAGGTTGCCCTGGGAGATGTAGCTTTGGGAGAAGTTATCCGAGGAGCGAGAGCTCTGGGAGAGGAAGCTTTGGGTGATCCAGCTTCAGTAAGCGCCACAGGCGCTTTATTTGGCTGCTCTAAAGGTGATTGAGGTCTGTATGCCAATCCGTGTTCTCTTTCAGCTTCCTCTAATATTTTCTCAATGCTACTCGGTTCTTTAAATAAGGAGATGAATGAATTTCGCTCTCCTTTCTTGAGTTTCCTTCGCGCATTCGGCTTTTTACTGCCTGTTCTCTTACCTGACTCCTGAAATGTAAATTCACACAAAGATTCAACATCATTCAAACTGAAAAACTTGTAAGGGGATGTTTTATCGTGTTCAGAATGTACTTCGATTATAATGTTCGAATTATAAGTTTACACAATACAAAAACTTATTGAAGAGTGCACTTAGAGCATCTCCAACCACGTTGTTCAAATTGGTTATGTAAAATATTGTTTTTAATTGGTTATGTAAATTTTAGACAAGGGAAAAGTGGTTTTGCTCCAATGGGGGAGTATGTATAACAATTATGTAAAATTTATCTCTTTCACACATTTCTTCAAACACCTTCCGCGCAACCTCAACCGCCTCAAAACAACCATACATATACCAACGAATTCACCACAGGCAACACAGAATCCACTCCATTCTTCACCACCTGGCCGTGACACATTTCCCCCCGGTCCAAAGTCCTCAGCTTTCACATCACACAACAACGGAGGAAATGTATAGCTCTTCGGTCAAAATCCACAACTTTTCTTTGCAAAGTTTGCAGTTCTATTTGCAAGAGTATTATCTTCCAGCACCCACGCTATCTTCCATTTAGTATGAGCTTTAAAACAACTCAGACACCCCTTAAGCCAACCTCCATCACTTCCAAAATTCAGCCGATCAGAGACAAATAGCCCTACCATTTCTAGTGAATCTGACAACAAGGTCGCCTTGTTCAGATTGAGTTTCTCAACCATTCCGCATCTCTTGAACATAAAATCGAGGAAACACAATCTGGATTTGCCGAATGGACTACTCTATCCTTACACCAGATGACAATATATCTCATTGTCTCATTGGAAAGCACCATTACTGATACCTGATGTTGCCAAGAGCAATGTATCATTTGGGTATCACTCTGAAATAAGATGGATGATATCCTCCACCCTGTTTCATATGTCCGAAAATCAGATTTAGAGCCGGATTTGAAACACGCATACAACCAGGATTTGGAACATTACTTACGCTATTTGAAGAGATAGATCCTTGTTGAAATTTACAACTCCGCCGGCAAAACGTAAGAGTTATACACCTGTGTCAAACAAATAAAAAAGAAAGAAGATGAAATTGGTATTTGAGAAAAAAAAGTGGGCAATGAAAAAGGAAGTGGAGAGAGTGACCTCGAAAGAAGATAGCGAAGCCATGAATACTAGCAAATATGGAGAACGGTTAAACGAACATGTAAAATTTTAGCTAACAGGCTGTTTTATATTGGCTGCGTTGGAGGTAGGGTTTTGTATTCGGTTATGTATAACTAGATGACAACTGTGCTTTTTTAGCTAACAGGCTGTTTTACATGACAGGGTTGGAGATGCTCGAGAACATGCAACACTTTTAGTACAGATTGCAGAATGCACAATTTAGTCAAATTAACACACTGACTGTTTAGTAAAAAGAAGATGACCCACACTATTCTTGCGATTGGTTAGTCAGAAAAATGGGAGTTCATCTCTATCCCAATGCTTAGCTAGAGGTTAATAGATATGTCAAAATTACCCATTATCCGTTACCCGCCCTTTATCCGTCCGTTAAAATACCCGTCTATACCCGCCCGTTTAGAGATAAAGGATAATCATACCCGTTATCCGTTTATACCCGTTTATTATAGGGTCGCCCATTACCCGCCCGTTATATTTCATTAGAAAAATTCATTAAGTTATACTCATAAACTACAGTCAATCTACTAAAAAATTAGATACTCATTTTCGTATTTTACAAATAATAGAATAATTGGTAAAATAAAAATATGTAGTTAAAGGGTAAATGAGTTATTAATGGATAAACGGGTCTTTAATGGGTAAACGGGTAAATTAATACCCGTTACCCGTTTATACCCGTTATCCTATATACCCGCCCGTTTATACCCGTTTACATAAACGGGTAAATAATATCCGTTACCCGTTTATGCCCGTTACCCTTTATAACCGGGTCATACCCGCCCGTACCCGCCCCATTTGACATATCTAGAGGTTAATATGTCATACATTTCGGTAACACCACTTTCGCTTACACACGTTGGCTACTTAACAAGAATTTCAATACAAACTTACATTGTTTAAGTCCTCTTTAGCACAAACACATATCTTTGATAGCCACTTCCCCTTAGCCATTTCACTCACATTAGCTTCTACCTGAAATTCAAAAAAATGTAGGAACAACATCAATATAGTTGCCGTGAGAATACCAGCCCAATCATCACTTGTAAATAATCAAGCTTTATTGTTAGATCTCGAACTAGGCAAATGCGAATGAACTAGTCCAAGTGGTCACTGTCCACGCTTAACACTCGGTCTGAAGTTTCTAGAGACAATACTCTATTCAAAGTTCAAACTATTCAAGTCAAGCACACAAACAGTTAACTCTATCCAATTACCTCTTTTGCGAATCAAATAAGTGCGAAACTCACCAAAGATGAACAAGTCAGAATTTTACAAAGCCTCTTCCTGACCCTATCAATCTAACATCACGAAATGAGACCTAATCCATCACCTAAAATGATAAAGAACAGAACACACTAACAGGTCCTAAAATTCCAAGAATTAAATCATATTAAATCATATCAAATCAATCAACCTCAATTTCAATTCTACTGTCTTCCAATCCTGAAACTGTAAACATTAAGACTTCAAAAACATAAAAATCAAAACTTTCATCACCCAAAAACCCTAAATTCCATTCAATCCAAAACCCACAAATAATCAATCAAATCCAACAAAAACCCAATCTTATAATAACCCAGAAGCTCGATCCGTACAAAAATCACCAAAACCAACTCAAATCGCAGCAAAACACAAGCTCACCTCACTCCCAATCAATCCCTAGACCACCTCGGGAACTTCACAGACACAAAAGCGGAAGCGAAAAAGCCGAAACGGATGAGCTGCTCCAGCTAACGTGTACAACTTTTGTTAACCTACTTTAACCCACCACTTCGAATCCGAATCAGATTCCTCATCGACACACCATTCTCGTTCCGCTCTGTTTTCGCGTCCGCAGCTCACAACCAATCTCACCTACTCTCTCTCTATCGTTGTCGATATTTGTCGTGAAACATCCTCAGCCGACGTTTTATCTTAATTAATTAAAACTAAATACGATAATTACTAATTAATTGTGCTTAGTCTCTAATAATGTCTGTGCTTTGGATTTAGTTTGATTAGTATGTTAATGACGTTTTGGTTTAGCGATTATATTTAATTATTTAAATTGATTATAGGGAGTAGAGAGTGTGTGGAGATAGTCAATTGGACCGCGAGTCTGACAGGTGGATGGATAATTGGACCGTTGGGGGATAATGTTACATGGAGGGTATAAATGTGAATAATGACTGTTCGGTTTAGGCAACTTTATTAGGGTTGATTTGGCCACCTTTTAGGGTCCTAAAATGATACAAAGAGTGCGTTAGAAGAGTCCATAACGATACGTTGCTTGTGGTTGAAGTTTGACATATGATGATGACTTCTAGCGAGAGCCATTGTAACATCAGATTTAAGGCCGCGGACTTGAATTACTGATGTCAATGAGTGACTAACCGATATATCACTGCTCCTTATGTACACAATATTATTGATCGTCCTAAAAAATTGTACGTTACAATAGATCTAAATCGAACTCATATTACACAATACTGAAAGTTGGTTTATAGTGCTGAATGACACATCGGTAGTGCGAGGACAAGTGTGACAGCGTGACCTTCTTTTGGAATGCTAATTAAATACGATGATGTCTTTGTAACTTTTCTTTCAGCGTGCTAAAGGCCGCTCCGTCAT
Source organism: Sedum album (assembly GCA_006409495.1). NCBI lineage: Eukaryota > Viridiplantae > Streptophyta > Magnoliopsida > Saxifragales > Crassulaceae > Sedum > Sedum album. The sequence goes on from QZGG01001173.1 coordinate 4,502, forward strand.
ATAGAAAATTTCTAACCTTTTGTTACTTTTGCTAAAATAAGAATCAGATTAATGCCAAAGCGAATTTTGATTGTCAAACGACGTCGCGTTGCAGCTAAAATGCATGCCTTTCAGCGACATCAAAAACAAATACAACAATTAAATAAAAGAATTTAACAAATGTGTCCCTTTATACTAAATTGCTTTATTGTCCACTCGTATCAATTAGATCATTTCTAGCTAGTGACCAGGACCTCTTGGACTCGGCCCTGATGGCAAACGTTGAAGCCAGCTAGCCATCCTCAACCTCGTTTGCTCGTAAAGACTTTCCAAATGGTCCTTCCCTGCTCCCATGATTTCCTTCTCCAACAAAACCCTACTTGTGGCATCTGCAAACTCTCCCATTACAATAACCAACACAATGAGGATCACCAGAGTAGCTTTTTCCTTGTGGAAACTCATAGCTAAAATACTTTCTCTCCGATGTACTGACCGGTTAGCAGAGTATTTGGAAAAGGCCGGTTTAACCTTTTTGTAACTCTGATGTGTGGGTTTGACAAGAGATGTTGTGATGTAAAAGTTTGTTCTTGTTGTGCATGTATTTATAGTTGTGGTACAAGTAGCTAATTTACATAGTAATACTGAGCATGTTTGAATGAAGAAATGTCTAATGACAAATTTTGATTATTCAAGTTGAATCTCAGTTTTCTCATTGCTGAACGTGTTGAAATTTTGACATACATTTGAATCAGTCACAACTCACCTACACACCTCCTCACTTAGAGAGTATTTGACTTCTACTTCCATCGTTAAAAGTCAGAGAATGCATAGCTGAGGTGTGAAGAAGATGACTACAAAAACATCTAACAAGAGGTTTTTTGAGTAGATAACTGATTTCTTGACTACCAAGGGATCCAGTTTGAATTTGTCTCTGTTGAATTTGTCTCATAATTTGAGTTTTCTATACAGTGATTGGGAAATGACATGGATTAGTAGTTGAGCAAAACATTGCAGAGAGCTAAAGTCTTGGTTTTCAAGACATCAGTAAAATAGTGAACCATCAGTATTCATATAACTGTAACTGTGACCCCAATTAGGGCAATCCACAAACCAGATGTAGATGAGAATACAACTATTAATCTTACAAGCAGGAAGATATTATTATCACACCAAATTTTATACTTGTTCCGAAAGATGGAAACTGAGTACCAGTCCGCAATGCTTTCCAACACTTTGTTGATTCGGAATTGTGTTCTGGTTTTCATGAGGTTGGGATGATGGTTGACGCCTGGTGGAACTCACTGTGATGCGTATTAGCTACTTCCATTTCCCCAAACATTGTCCCAGCCACCAGCTGGAGGAGCCTTCATCAGTTCAGTGGAGTTGGAGTGTTGATTTGCATTGGCGTTCTCGGGGCCAGGCAGTGGGAGGGCACCACGAGGTCCATGTTGTTGTTGCATCTTATTAGGCTTTGTTCTAATACCAAGAAGTCTTAACACAAATCTGGCCAACTCGCCATATAACATTCCCCCACGATCAAAGAGCTGCAGCAAACAAGTTAGTTGAGTTACAGTCAAATCCCATAACAGAATCCACTTTTAGCTCACTGACCTTTCACAACAATGCTACCATTTCATTATTATGAATGTCCCATCAAAAAAGGAATCTGATTATGCAAAAGGGCGGGTTTAACATTTCAAACAACATAAAGGATCACTTAAATGCAGGTAAATGGCCAAGGCCTACAAGCCCCGAACTAGAAATTGTAGGACGGCAACATTCTTAACAAACAAATTTAAATGATTAAACTGCTCATTGAAATCAGTAATCATGTATTTGAACTCATGTTACATTGATTTTTGACCATTCAGATTACATCAGTAGTTGTGCCATACCTGAAGAAGAGCTGACATAAACAAATGAACAGCTTGTGTGTTCTGGTCTACCAGAATTGAGATACGCCCGAAGAAGTTAACCACGCCTTCCATCTGTATAACAACAAGATTATTGTTGTCATCAGCATTGGTCAGGTCCACAACTGATAATATCGGTCAAAGGAATCTAGCAGGGTAAGGTCATGCAACAAACAAAAATAATTTCTATCTGGAAATGCAACTCGATAGGAAATGACGACAATTTTAAAGATGAGCCTTGCCATAATTATCATATGGATCAATATAAACGAGAAACAAATTAGTTCAACACATAACCAAAAAAGTTTCTCAATTTTTATTTAACATGTTAATAAAATGGACAATAAAAATTGTCCAAAAATAAAGGTTATTTGATTACTTTGGTGAAAAATAGGCATCACTAATTCAAAGAAGATAAAAGACTCGCGAGTTGGTAAATATGCCGATCATGTTCCTCAGGATAACTCGTTAATCATAATCTGGCGTAACATAATTAATGATAGTGTATATTAAAGATTAACTACATCGAGGTGATCAGAATGTATTTCAAGAATGGGCCAGGAAATTGAAGGGAGATGAAATATTGAAATCAGTATATAATTGCAAAGAGATGCTGAACAAAATTTATTAACAAATAGCAATAATTAAAATTCATGCCAGAAATACATAAACCCAAGTGAACTGGTGAAATATCACATGCGAGATAAAAACCCCAAAAATTTATAAAATTTTTAAATCAATCATTAAAATATTTCAATCGATTAAATAATCAAATCAAAAAATAAATCAAAACTCACCACTCGAAGAAATGAAATCCAGAAACCAGGGGGCTCTGATGGGGGGCCATACGGATTATTTGGATCCTGAGCTCCGTAGGGGCCTCCCATGCCTCCCATACCTCCCATGCCTCCCATGCCTCCCATTCCTCCCATTCCATATCCACCCATAGAACTCCCAAGACCACCACCATACATTCCTCCTCCATAGCCCCCAACACCAGAAGATCCATAAAGACCACCACCATATCCTCCTCTATTATACATGCTGCTACCATACATTCCTCCACCACCATACATTCCCCCAGTTCCCATGGTTGATCCATAACCCCCATATCCAGAATTATAAGAAGAGAGTCCAGAATTTAATCCTGCATCGTAGAACAGTCAAAATCGTTTTTAAAATTTCCGTTCAAAGTTCAAAATCCCGGCTGATAAGAGACATCACAATCTATATATTCATCAAACAACCTCCATAGGTACTGGCTCCATAACCAGTGGTTCCTACACCCTGTTCCCAAGGTCTTGCTGGCATGGGCCTCCCAACCGCATTTGTATTGACAACAGAAGTTGTATTGCTTGGTACAATTTCTCCTGGTCTAGCCGTTCCTGAAGCCTCAACGACATCACTTGTACTACCCGAACTCGGGGGATTAAAAGGAGCAGAGCCTGATGTGCCTCCTGCTCTCTCCCAAGGTTTTGGTGGAGGTCCACCTGCTGTAACCATTATATAAAAGATTCAAATCAGTAAAATGCATCATTTCAAGAAGTACAACCGATACATCGTAAATGCAAGCGAATCGGGGTCAATGCAGTTATGTCTTAAAGTACCCAAATGCAAGATTGTTTGGAACACGAGAATGAGAATAAAAACTGAGATTCACACATATTGTTAGCTCAGTTTGGAATGAAACTACTCCAACCAAAAAACGTAAGTCAGAAAACACTAGGTGTTAAAATCTCAAAACTCTCAGAACTCAACGGCGCCTACCAATCAATCATCCATCATCTTCATTTTCTTCAGCAAATCAATACCAATTACAAAACAAAGCATCTAACAAAATCCACAATTTCCTCACAAGCTACAACCTTTCTAACCAAAACGTAATTCCCTAACCTCAAATCCAACCAAAGCATCAGAACCACCTCAAACCTACTCAAATCAATAATTCAAATAACGAAACCCTAAATCAATCGGAATCCAATCACCAACCACAATAATCACAACCCCATCAACAACCAGCACAATAATTAAGATGAATTGAATCCAACTGACCTGAAGGATTCGAGGCCATTGCGCGGTCCGAATCGAGAGATTCGAGATTAGAAAGGGGTTTGTCCGAAGCGGAATTTCACGGCAAGTTCTTGATTTTTGTCGTAAATAAATAATAAATAAAAATAAAAATAAGACAGCCGATAACGTCAACAAGTGGTTGCGGATCATTATTTTACACGAACGGTTTGACCAAAATATCTAAATGGACCGGTTTTTCTTGATTATATATTTTTCAATTGAACCAATGAGTGTGGTCACTGTGACTGGTTCAGTTCGAGTGGCTTTCTGGTCTAATCTAATGTGGTCAACTTTCAACAAAAAGAAAACACTGGTCAACTAAGTCCAACATAGGAGATTATTCGCATGTTTCAAGGCCCCCAAAATACAAGGCTTTTTCGAACACTAATTGGTTTTCCCGCTGGGCCTGAGATATCCCAAAAGCAATCAACGGCCTAATAAGCAAAACTAAACATACTTAGGTTGTAGGAAATTGTGTGAGAAAAATGAACTAAATAATTGATTTTGATAAACGGAAAAATTAAAGGATGACGGATAAATATTTGTAAGACGGCGAGATACAATTTAGAACGTTAATTATTTATAATAAAACGAATGAGATTTCCAAAAATAATTGTCAACTTCAACCGTCCGTATTTTTTACAAATCCTACAGCCCAATTAATTAAAAATCAACTTTAATTTTATCGTCAGATTAATAAAATCAACGGTTGAGATTATGTCATCCCGTCTTACATATATTTATCATTCTTCCTTATCCTATTTCTTGATAAATTTAACCATTGATTAATTTTTTTAATTAAATCTGGAGATAAATTTGCGCAAAACACTAAATTGGTCGAAATTGATCAGTTTTTTACTCTTAAACTCATCCTTTTTGATAGCATTAATGACCTTTGTCTCATTTGATCCTAATTTTAATTAGTAAAATCTATCTTTATAATTTGTAAAGTATGCAGAATATCTTTGGAGGATTTTGGAATTTATAATGTTAATGTATGTCAATTCAATGAAGATGAAAATCATGGAATTGGATTGATAGGTTTGACATGTGTACAAGTGTACTCGCGCACTTAGAAACAATACATCTTCAAATTGACAATGTGAGACCACCAGAAAGCTGTTATATCCCTATCCCAAGTCTCCCTCACATATCTTCTTCAACTCCTTTATTCCCCATATGCACATGGCATACCGACCCTTTTGTCTGGCCAACCATATCTGCCTCCTCGGCTTCGCCGACCCACCATGGATTATAAGTCACTCTTGGAATCATATCTTCCCATTTCCGCAAAGAAATGATATTCTTCACAAGTCATTTGTAGTTCAAATCAATAAAAAATAAACGCTTGAGATCATATGTATTCAACTATTTTATTTCACTTTTTTGAAGCTCCAGATGTTTTAAGTTGTATTATTTGAAATATTGAAATGATATTATTGTTATTTTAGTGTGATTTTATTAACCCGGGCCGGGACAAGAAAATAAAACTGTTAATGGGGTGGCCGGTGGTTGTACGACCTTTGATGAAACCAAACGTTTGTTGGATACTACTTGTCTTTTGTTTGGGCGATCACATAAATCTCTAAAGTTGATGCTCTTGTCATGCATATGTGAGGTGATCAAATGGCAACAATAGTTGGGCAAAGGATCAAAGACGTGTAAAACAATGAAATAACATTTAGGATGTGTTTGCTATGCAATATAAACTAGAAAAGAACAAGTATTTATAAAATGATGTTGTTATATGGTATTGGTTTTTTGAACGACTTATTTTAACAATGAAGTACGAACTGAGAGTATCGTGTTCAAAACTATCTCATTTTATTCGACGAATTTTGAAAAGATATCGTAATGTAAATAATAATTTTGTTTGATTGTCTTGAATCTCATTCCTGTAACTAAAGCTTCTAAAGAATTCCATTACTGAAAAAAGCATCAACTGTATGGGTGAGGTTTTATAATACAATTGGCCAGGCAAATTGATCATATAGTAAATTAATTAGCTAGTGATAGTACTGTAAAGTGCCCACCCGTACCATATCCGACAGGTATTTATGTACTCATCTTTAATCTGTAAAGTAAACTTTATTGAAATGTATGCAGCAGAATTAATTCATCAAATATCAGATGCATGTTGCCATTCTTATGAAATCATACACCTTAAATCCCAAGCTTAATTCAACAGTCACTATGCTACTCCCTCCGTCCCATAATTTATGTCCCATTTGGTTCTTTGCACGGTTTTTAAGGAATGAAAGAAAAAATAATTAAAAAAGATAGTTGTGTGGTAAGGAAAGAGAAAAAAAGTGATTTGATAGATAATAAGTGGTGAAAAAGGAGGAGAGAGGAGAAATATGTGGTGGAAAACTAAAGAAGACATGTTCATTTATGGTAAGTTTTAGAAATGGGAAGATGATTTTGGGACACCCAAAAAGGAAATGGGACATTAATAATGGGACGGAGGGAGTACTAGTATTAATGTAATGCCAAGAGTAAGTTTATTTATGGAATGTAACTATCCGTACTGATTCTGACTGTGTACTCACTCACCTCTGATCTGTGGTTATTCTTTTACAATCAAAAGGAAAAAAAGACTTTAAATTATCATATGACACTCATGAATAAATTCATGTGCTATGTTGTAAAATCCTATAAATAAATTCACCAAAAGGATAATTCATCAGAGGTTAGCTCAGTTGACAAGAGCTAGAGCCATAAGTGTCACCATTGGAGCCAACTGTAAAGTTATGTTATTGAATATTTGAATACTGATCACAGAATGTTTTTAAATTTCTAATACAGCTAATTATACTCCTTACATGTTTAAATTAAATGATTAATAATGTTTAAATATTTTTTTTGCGGTGATCTTACAATGCGATTAATCAATCCCATCAAATGATATGACTAGTGATGACTGGAGATTGATACACATAATTGAGGAACATCAAAATCATACCTTCTCCACATTCAAGGGACTCCATAAAATGTTAAGGAGAACAAAATGTTTGACTTCAAATTACTGATTGGGGAAGAGAAGATGATACAAAGAAGATCAGACTCAAACATGTACCACACAACAAAAAGGTTCTATGCCCACTAAGGTTATTGGTAGGCCAACAAAATGGGCATCAAGAGAGAGGAGCATATTATTGTTAATGAAATCTTGAGGCCAATTTCATTGGAGAAGATTTTGGCCAAGCTCTCTTTACTCTGCATTGTGCATCTGTACTTGCATTTTTGCACAAAAAGCAGTGGACACATTTTAGGTGTTTTCTGGCCAGGATTCCTTTCGGCTGAGACATACACATTTCTTCTGGTAGCACTAGTTTTTGAACCATTTGACCTATTTATTATATTTTTATCAACCACTATTTATCTAATTAAGATTTTTCATTTGTTCTAAATCAACTGATCTTAAAATATTAATTTTAATTCGGATGATGTAGTCTCACATATATGTTTCGTAAAATCTCTCCTACATATAAAATGCAAGGGGTACTGTTATTGACGGTTACTTGAGCTGAAGCCACATTTCTTGCCATAAATACCCCCTAACACTTATTAATCCTCCATGAATCAATTCCCTAATATTAATTTTTAAAATTTATTTATTTACTAATAATTCAAGTATTCATCTAAAATTGTTTTACATAATTATTTACACATCAAATGATGTGCATTAAAATACTAGTTAATGTTAAAAGATTTACGTGTTGGAATACTTATAATTTGTATATCGAGTTCAAAGTTTAAAGTTTAGGTTTAAGAAAGACGAAATAGTTGTATTTGAAAGTCGCGCAAGAAAGATGATGAAAATGGAATGCTAAAATGTGACTAGCTTCTTCAAGTCCCACAAGTTTAATGTTACTAAAATGTGTCATGATTCTCGTTGAAATCTTTTCCAAACTCCAAAAGAACAACTCACACCCACGCTCAAAGAGGAATCAAAGGACCATTCCATAAAGCAGTACAAAGCAAACACGCCTACACAAAAGTTACATTATCCCACATATTATATTCCGTAACGACTACCAAAAATAACCCATAAAAATTCCCTAATCAATATTCAAATATGCACTTGCATATTATTAACTGCAAAACAAACAAGACCACTAAACTCAGTCACACGAAATTAGTTAGGACATGTCTCGAAACATCACATACCTATTATAAGATATTAAATGTTACTACTATTGTTTTGTTGACATATTATTGTGATATAATAAATTCAAATATTCTGAATTAAAGAATTACGATACAATAAAATATGGTGCATTAATTATGGACTAATATAGGAGTATTTTCGGAAACCAAAATGTAACTTTGAAAACGATTGATCTTAACGTTGATTTGATTAATTAGACGGTTGAGATTAAATTGATTTTTAATAAATATTGGGTGTAAGATTTGCAAAATACACGGATGGTTGGTTTGATGATTATTTTTATTTTAAATCTCATCCATTGGATTATTGATAATCAACAGTTGAGATTGTGTCTCACGATATTTTGTATTGTTTGTTGAGGACACCACAAAATTGAAATCAAGCTCCACTATGCCTTCCTGAAAATGACATATTTTGTTGTTATTATTAGCATAAGGAATTAAAATTATGTGTATTGATCACTAAATACAGTGGTTGGAAATAAGAATGAATTATCAGAATATATAAAAATAAAAATTTGAAGTGTGTTCGTGCAAATATTTATTGAAGTGATGCTTTTGCCCTAATGACTATATATAACTACCAATTCACTTGAGCCTAAAACACAACGGATGCTCTCTACCCAAGGCTCCAATTAAGTGCTAGAGAACTCACCAAGGTCAATCATCAGAGCAAGACTCCAAGTAAACAAGATGAGCAAAGTGAAGAAGGGATGTATGGCGGTTCGAGTAGGTTCAGACGACGAAGAAGGAGGCTTCCAACGCTTTGTGATACCCATATCATACTTATACCATCCTCTTTTCAAAAAGTTGCTTGAAAGAGCTCAAGATGTATATGGGTATCATATAACGGGACCGTTGAAGCTACCATGCTCGGTCGATGACTTTGTGCATTTACGATGGCAAATCGAGAGGGAGAGCAAACATCATAGTCAGTATAATCAACATAGCCATCATCAGCAGCATCATAAACAGTTTTCTGCCTCACTTTCTTTTAGATCTTGTTAAGTACGTATATGAATGGATTGTGTCATTTTCGTGCCGGTTTTTAGAGTTGGGTCGGATTTGGGTAATGAAGTAAGGACTGAGGTTGTTATGGTTTTTGTGTAATGCTCAGTCTTATTATATCATGTTATCAAACCTTATAGGTTTGAGTACTTGATGATCTTTACAAACAATCTATTGAAAAAAGGTCTAATCTCTCAGTCTCAGGTTTCAAGTTTGCCATGAATTCTTTCCTGTGCAAAAGTTTTAAGAAGAGAACATGAGATAAATGGTCATAATTTTACTGCAAAGAACTCTTTTAGTTGTGATACGGAAATACTTAATTTCGAACGTTAATTTAATAATTTGTAGTTGTATTCGGAATATGCTGAACAGTTGGATTTGACAAATTTTAAGTGTAAAACTCATCCATTAGATTATAAATGTTCTAATTTTAATTAAGAACTCCTTAGGGACTGTTATTTTGTTTATTCATAAAAATTAAGCAATAGAGAAAATTACCGAATTTAATTTAAACCGAGAAAATAAAGAGGTATAAATATTTCTCATACGAGAAAAAAAAGCCCAATCTCAATTCATTTCGCTTCTCACTCTCAGCGCCGCTGCACGTCAAAACCCTAATTCAGGTCAGCCGCCAATACGCCTCCGTATTTAGCTCGTCGTCGATTGTTCCAATCTTCGATTCTTTTCAAAAATCTTTGTCGGTTTCGCAGTTTAAATTATTAAGGTTGCGATTAGTAAATTGGCGGATTTATTGTATTAGCATCTTCGGTGGAATTATTCAGTTTTGTAAATGGTTTTAGATTTTTAGGTGATTGTTTTTTGTGCTGAAGATATTTTGATTCTTAGGTTCATTGATATGATGCTGATTGATTGGATTGTATCCACAGTTGTGAAAACTAGAGTCTCTAATGGTTAGCTTCAAATGTTGACAACTCATTGCTACTTATTTACGATTAAGTGTGTGTAGTTTTATGTTCCTTTGTAGCAGATAAGTAAGATTAATTTGTGAAGTGTTGCTTGGAAGATGCTAATTGGTTGTGTCAGTTAGTAGATACTAAAGTTCAAAGTGACATTCTTGTTGTTTTGAAATTTGATAGCCTGGTTTGAGTGACTAAGGATTATTAGTCATTATCATCTGAATATGTTTGGAATTTGGATTTGATTGTATTTTCATTGTTTGGGCTTTTTCATATTCAGCAACATGGATAGAGAGAGACTTATGAAGATGGCTGGTGCAGTTCGCACTGGTGGAAAGGGTAGCGTAAGAAGGTAAATCACATTTCCTAATATAAGATTCGATTTTCTTGTGCGGTCATTATTTTGTCTTTTGTGGGTTGTATCTCATATATGACACTGAAATTGCTACTAATTAGTGTTTAACACAAGGGGTTATTATGTATTGACGAATTCTGTTTTGGTCGCTACGTGAATACGTGATGGTGCAATTGTCACTTAATGCTATTTTTCAATTTCAGAAAGAAGAAGGCCATCCATAAGACAACCACCACTGATGACAAAAAGCTCCAAAGCACCTTGAAAAGAATAGGGGTGAATGCCATTCCTGCAATTGAGGAAGTGAACATTTTTAAGGATGACGAGGTCATCCAGTTCATCAACCCAAAAGGTGCTTATAACTGAGGAGTTTAATTTGGTACTTCATCTTTTGTTTAATATTCGTTAAAGTTGAAATCTTTGTCTTCTTTTGTTACAGTTCAAGCATCCATCGCTGCAAATACTTGGGTTGTTAGCGGTTCTCCTCAAACAAAAAGTAATCAAAATCCTTTCACTGCCTTTCTTTGTTCCACCAAATTCAAAGTGTATTGCATATTATGCTTTCATAATATCTTTAGCACCATTTTGCTGGAGTTTATAGTCATATATTTCATGATAAAACACATTTACTTGACCATATCCTTCCTCACTTATATTGCTGTCTTCTATGTCATTGTACACTCAATTACTGATTACTGTCATTGATCCTTTTTTATGCAGAGTTGCAGGATATTCTTCCTGGAATCATCAACCAGTTAGGTTCGTGCCTTACAATTTTGATGTCAAAGCTGTAAATATTTTGTGGCCAAAATTTTACAATTTTGATTACTTGATCTTTCAGGCCCGGATAACCTTCATAACTTGAGGAAACTAGCGGAACAGTTCCAGCAGCAGCAACAACATGCTTCAGGGGCAGCTGCAGCTCAAGACGACGATGATGAGGTCCCTGAGCTAGTAGCTGGCGAGACCTTTGAAGCTGCCGCTGAGGAGAAGACTGCATAACAAATGGGGCCTATAGTCAATGACAGAAATAGTTTGAATTTTAACTCTTTCAAGGGTTTTAATTTTGGATCTGTTTTGTGTAATTTTCTGGCCTTGCAACTGTGTGTTTTGGTTCAATAGGTTGAATACATTTTCCTATGCAGTATTTAGGAGCAGGATGCACGTTATGGATTACCAGTTCGCTGAATTCTTTGATAACTCTGTTTTGTTTCCCAGAATCTTTTGAATCTGATTTTAACAACTGTTTAATTTGTTCACAAGGCTTTTAAATCCCGATGGACTGACTTTATTCCTTCTATCTACTTTATTTAGCAACGAGTCGTAGCAGCGCTTTTACCAACGAAGGAGCAGGTCGTTTACGAAATTGGCTACGCTGTGGTGGAATAAAATTGCCCCTTTTCTCTGATATTGAAAACAGTATTTTCTCCAGTTGAAAACAACTCTTGTCCTGTTTCTTTGTGAATTTATTGTAAGCTGAATGATAATGCAATCATGAAACAAGGAATCTGTTTGTAGGTTTGAAACACTATTTATGCATTGCTGCAGCTGATATAGTTTTTACGTGGACAACTTACTCTTGGGAAAAGTAATGCTTAATTTTAAGCCATGAACATGATGCAAATAGTTATATTTGTATGCATACCATAATGCATCTAAGGATGGTGTTTGGTTGGCGAAATACGAATTTGTTCCTTTATTCGAAATCAATTTTGTGGTTGGCTAGTTGAGATTATTTCAATTATAATGTTGCTGATGATAATTTATTTAAAGTGTCTGATGTAGTTTTATGTGTTTCATTTTATACAAAGAATGTCTTTTTCTTGTTTTTTGTTTGGTGTTGCACTATATGGACTTGATATTATAGTTATTTCAATTAGGCCATTTATAGTTCCCATGAACTAATTTCAGGATCTGAGAATATCGTTTCAACACCCGCCAATCGGCTGAAGTTGACTGATTTGGATAACCATCAAAATGGCTGATTTAGGTTCAAAACATTCCATTGCCATGACTGGTATATAATGGCCACCTATTTCCTTATTTTGAATTGGTTCGTACTATTTCATTTCTCAATATTTTGACCTGTCTTACAATGGAATTGTCGATAATACAGGCGAGGTACTGAGTTGGGGACAAATGAACTCGGGAAGGTTTGGCCGTGGAAAGGATACAAGTTTTACAGGATTTTTGAAGTGTTCCAGGTTTTTGAGGTACTAACAACTGTGCCTCTCCAACATTTTGTACTTACTGGCCATCATTATCCACTGATAGAGGTTCCAATGAATTGACATGTTTTCTATTTTTCTAGGCTCACCAAAAGCCTTGAAGATATCAAGGTGCCTTCGTCGCTAATATTTGTGAAGAAGTTTGTTGCTGCTGGGCTGTTGCAGGTAATTAGAACTTTATGCACGTAAAGTAACTGAAGCCTTCAAGTGCATTTTGAAGAAGCTCCTCCTTGTCAATTGAATTGGAGTAAAGGACATGCATTTAACTTTAATGCATTATACACTTATGTGCACTGACATCATACACAGTTCCTGACGCAAGTGTCTTGGAAAACATCAGACTTCATGTCATCTTTTCTCCTGCAAAACATGTTTCTTGGCTGACCCCCAAAAGCTGTTGAGATGGAGTTGGCCTTTTCTGTTTAAAAGAAACTGATCGACTGCATCAGCAAGCTTTGAATCCTTCATCAGCACTTTGCTACTTTCTCACAGACTCACATTCATTCATCAATGCAGCTTCATGGGTTGGCCTATTGGTGCATTGGTATTTGGCCCCAAGACATTTCATCAGAACGGCATAAGAAAACGACCCCAGCGTAAATCCAGCCATGCAAACCACCTTCCCTTCTTGTTAATGGTTTATTTTACATTTAAGACCTGATCTATCTCAGAATCTACAAGTACATGTTGCATACGTTAGAGTAGATCTTTTATATACAAACTCCTTGGATCTGTGCATGTAGTGTGGTCTCATCGAACGAGACTTGCATTGATGCGAACATGACAGCAGTTTGATCTATGGAAATGAATGCTGATTGATGAGATGATGACGATGACAGATGGTCAGACTTGAACGTACGAGTTTTCAAAAAGTAGGGTTAAAAAGATGGAACAGTGTAAGTACCTCCATGCAGTTGAAAACATGAATAATAGGGAAATATGCACAGCTTGCATTTGTGTATTACATCTCTGATTTAGCTACTAGTTATTTTCTAGTGAGTCCAGCTAGTTCTTTCTTTCCTTGGTTCAGGTTATCTGAATGAACACGCCAATATCTTAAGTACATGAGAATCAGTTCTGATAGTATTACAAGTTGGCGGATATGGTGGCACATTAAGCAGCAATAAACTTGTAGTCCATTTTAGATATGCGGTCTCAGGGTCATAGTACGTACACTAGTACTAATTCGTTCAAATCTGATGGGGAACAAGTCTTCTGAAGTAGTGCCATTACTGAAGCTGGCTAGAGATCTGTAACTCAGATTAGTCTGCTGGATAAAAATCAATGTAAAGAGTCTAAATCTAACAAAATGTATAAGGATAATGTACATAAGAACTGTTCGACACGAAGTGCATAACACCTGATCGCCGGCAGCTAAAGATTTGTTGTTCCTGCTCCAAGGCGAGATGACTTCGACTCTAGTGAGAGAGACATATGAACATGCGAGCATGAGATTGAGAGGAATGAAGCCTGGTCCGAGGCTTAACACACATCAGCTAGCAGCCTTTAACATTACAATTCCATGTATAAACACACATGGCTGCACGCGGTGGCTATAGCTAGCTTGTTGGTGTGCCTCGAGCCAGCCAACACCCCCCTCAAGAACATATCTAGCGCTCTCTCACTTCGTATTTCTATATCTTCTCTAATGTGGGAGAAATGAATATGACTTGAGCATGTTATTTATAGTGAGAAGAAGGCAGTAAGTAATTAATTACTGACATGTTTATAGACTTAAATACTACTTATTGTAATCAGTAAACAAAGCATTGACCATGAACCCTATTTTAATTGTGATACATAGATGCTTTTGTTTGTGTTCTTGTCCATTTCCAATGTCATCAATCAAGTCAAGTCAGGCAAGACTGATCTGAATGAAGCTACTTACTAGTGTTTGAGTTTTGCCAGTCAAAGCTAAGGGATCTGTAAAGCTCAAATGCATAGTTAAATACTTCATGAGTATGGAGTAAGATTTACTCCCTCTGTCCCACGAAGTTTGTCCACTTTTCTTTTTTAGCGTCCCCTAATGTTTGTCCACTTTTCTTTATTCTCCACCACACATTCTACTTTTTCACTCATTTACTTATTATTCATTTATTCTCAACCATACATTTTATACCTTCTTTCTATCTTAATTTGCGTGCAAATTGTGCTTTTGGACAAACTCACCGGGACGGAGGGAGTACATTTTATGTACAGTATTTCACGTTACTTCTTCAGTCCCCACAACAGTAAATACACCTATTATTAAAATAGAATGGTGAGTTTAAATAGCAGTAAATTGGGATTAATATGCACAAGCTCGACAATTCAAAGGCTGATACTGATAAATCTAAGTATCCCGTTTTACTCCCTTTGTATAAATCAACTTCTGATAATAATAATAAAAACCAGCTTGTAAAATTCAAAATAATATGGTGTGTAAAAATGGAAGGAAAAGGTACAGTACATTAACAACAACTACTGTACATATATATCCACCAGCTATTGCTCAACCTCTCTGCCTGTATCTATTCTACTTGCTGCTAACTACTGTACATACATATCCACCAGCTATTGCTCAACCTCTCTGCCTGTATCTATTCTACTTGCTGCTATACGCAGCACAATAATTCTCTCATTCAATTCACCCAACAACATTATTTAAAATTCACAACATTCATTCCCTTCTCGTTATTACCCTTCTAATAGCCAAACACCATTTGCTGACACTAATCCTACAAAAAAATTAACTTGCCTTTTTTGTAGGTTTGCCTATCTATTCATCCAGATTTACAGTTTTGTGGTATATATGCGTTTTCCGGAAATATTATTGAAGGATGAATTATTTTTTGTAAGATGGCGATATATTAATTTGATTATTTATAATAATAATTTATCGAATGAAATTCATACATGTAAATTTTACAAATTTAACCGTCCAAATTAATTATACCAACAATATTGATGTTGTAATAGAGTCTTACAAAAATACTTTAAATTATATCGTAACCCTTTTAGTCGTTTAAAATAATCCAAAAATACATTTCTTATACACTTAAAGACATTGGTTTTTATTAGTAGCGCATAAAAAATGGGTCTGGATGCATTTCTACAAAAAAGGAACCCAAAACCAGATTAGGGTTTTTATAAAAGGCAAGAATCAAGATCAGTGCTATTTTCAAAATTTCCAGGCATTGCTGAAACCCTAGTACAATTTTTATTTAGGGCATAGCTGTCAGTAATCCAGTATCTTCCGTGAAACACGTCTCCATATCCAGACGTCAAATTATGGAAACCAATCCATCTGAGCCCTCCATTTACATTATTCAACGCTACAGATCACCTGTTTATTATTTTCGGTGTCAGCGCAATCGGTGGGAACGTTTAACGAGGTAAGCCCGATTTCCGAGGAAAAAAGCAAATGTTAGTAGGTCAAAGCAACAGCTGACCCTGATGAATTAATTGAACTGATATGCTTCCTCACTTTCTACCGTAAATAAAAATTTATAAAAGTTACTTACATATTGCTGCTTTAAAGGAGACAATAGACAGCCACGTGGGTTTCTAGTTGACTTTAAATAGGCTCGTTTATCATCTAACTCGCAAAATAATTACTGCTAGTATGAGGATATACATTATACGGAAAGAGTTGTAGAAGGATAATATACATTTATAGGATGAAATGATATATTTTGTAGGATGAGATGAAATATTTTGTAGGATGAGAGGATATATTTTGTAGGATGAGAGGATATAATATTATTGGTATAATTTCAGTAGTTAATTTCTACTCATACATGATAATCGTCAATTTCAATAATTTGAAACCCCAAATGCACGTGCACTGGGGCCATAGCACTTGTAGTTTTCATATTAATGGAGATGAAAAATTCGAAAATTTCAAGTTTGAGTGCCCCACGTTTTTTTGGATCGTTAAACTTTGACGAAATAAAAAGTGTGCTTTTATTCAATTATATGGTTTGGCTATGAGCCACTATTTGTAGTTGGCAGCTCATTTACATAGCCTTATCCTTATTTAGTAGTGATTAAGAGGTTGCATGGTTCGCGTTCTCCAGCAGCCATGAGCACACACATGATCACACGGTTTATAACTTACAAGTACAACACCCTCACACCCTCTCTATCATCAGCGTGAAGCAACTTATTGATCCCATAGGCAATACTTGGGAACATGATGGCATCTTGCACAGTGCTGTGGCCAAGTCCAAGCAAATGACCTATCTCATGCACCGCAACTGTCTCGATATGCATTGCATTTTGAACCGGATGGATTGTCCAATTCTCGGTAGCATCAAAATGCATCCTTCCATTAGTTGGGGCATAGGCATGAGCAAGAACTCCTCCAGGGCCATCAAAGGCACTCCCATCACCATGATCACCGTGGAAGAATCCAACCGTTAAGTCCGCCTGGTTTACATCTGTCACAAATTGGAACGTGAAACGGCTGCCTGCGTCCCACTGCCCAAATGCATTGAAAATGGGCTGCCTAGCATAGTCTGGAAGGTTGGATAGAAATGCAAATCTTAAGTTTGTTTTTTCAAGAGGCCATCTTGGTCTTCCATTGAAGAAACTATAATGTGCTACGGCGTGGAGCTTACTGTACTTGATCATGCCAGACTCAATTTGCAAAGTCTGGTTCACTACGTCAGGGCAACCACATCTAGGTTTCACCATTTGTGAAACGGTCTCGTTATTCAATGATCCTGTTGGTTTCAAGTGGTAGTTAATTTGGTAAGCTTTGATCGCAGCCTCCAAAGAGCCATCAAAATAATCATCATGAAGATGTTTCTTTGAACAAGGGTATCCAAATTTACTCAAGTAGGCTTTGAGACTATGAAGGTGAGTAATGTTCTTGTCTCCTTTGTGACATCCTTTCAAGCTCTTGATAAAATCAAATGATGTATGTTCACAAGTTGCTTGAGTCACAAGGAAGCATAAGAGAAGAATAAGCAGAAGAGGGCGAGAGGCTCTAAACGCCATAATGATGTTTAAATCGAAATGTATCAGAAGATTGATTGTTGCTTGTTTTGTGATTTGAACGTTGTGATTTGAAGACCTATTTATATACGAGTAAATTGGCAGATATTCATGTTTATAAAAGTCTTTTGGCACTTAGTCATGTGGAATACAATATGGCAAATTGATCTCATTTTTAAGACATATATGACCGGTTGATTCTATCTCTGCCAGCAAAGAAATTCACAGCCGCCTTCCATACAATATGGTCTCCCTCTGCCACACACAAACTATAACACGGCCCCATCTAAACCTCCTTAATCCGGTCATAGTCGGCCAAGAGGCCATCTTAGCAAGATTAGCAGTGTGTTCTACAAGAAGTTCTGCGCATCTCGGGTCACTGAAAAAGAATGTACTCCTATCCCTTGTGTCAACAATATGCATCGAACTCACAATTCATACCAGTTTGACATAATCCAATTAATCCACCAACATTTACTATCATAAATGTATATTAATTTTAATTGAATTCGTTTTAAATAAGAACTACATTTGGCGTATAGAACATGAAAAACGCCACTCTCCTATTTTGTTTGGTCGTAATAATGGGGCTTTATAATATTATACTTGCTTAAAAACGGATTTTTAGGTCAAAAACAACCAGCCAATCATACATTTGAATAAGGATTGTATAAAACTGAGAGTTGATTTTGATTATTAGTGTCTTATTATTATTTATATATGCTAGCTGCTCATTATGTATGACATGGCTAATTTGCAATTTTGCGACAAAATCCGTAATTTTATATCCATATGAGATATCGATGATAAAGACACGAATTTCTAATATGCCATCGTAGCTTACCTAAATCAATGCATTAGTTTTGATGATTGATGCTCCATTGACGATTTATAGAAATTCAATGTAAATTTAAGTTCCTTTACTCTTATTTTATATTTACATTTAAGTATTTAACAGAACAATAAGGGAAGAGGTTGGAAGTGTGTCGATAAAACTTTTGGTCACAAAAGGGGATTTAGATTCAGTACAACTAAAATTATGTACTTCAAAACAAAATTACTAGGATATGTGTGATATGGATCAAATGCTAAAACCAATTCGGATATGATAACAACGGATACATAGGACTACAAGGTATGCAAACTGTTATTAAGTTACATCACATGTAAAATTAGAGGTTGTATCATGTGGATCTATCAAATTTGGTGGACTCGTGTATCCCTTCTTGCATCCATTGATTGCATTTTTTGAACGCACCAGATTGTGCCATGTATGTGCATTTGTCATGTGCACATCACGTGTGCACATGACAGATGCACAAGTGCAAGTCACATGCTTCATTAATGCGTTGACACAATCTGGTGCGTCCAAAAAATGCAATCAACGGGTGCAAGAGGGGATCCACGAGTCCACCAAATTGAGAGGATCCACATAATACTTTCCCTGTAAAATCATTGTGTTTTCAACACCTAAAGTGTTGAGATAACAATAAACTTAATATCAAGGAAAATAATGATTTAGTCATTTTACTTAATTTCAATTTACCATAAAATTAAAAATGGGCTAAATGGGCTAAAGGCAGCGCAGTTTATCATCAATTTATCATTGACTCATCAATAATGAGTAAGTGACACCATCAACATACAGATTATAAATTTTTAATGATGAAAATGATATGCAATCTATACACCGAATGTTATCTACTTATATATTTAAGTGCTACTCTCTCCACCTCATACTTTCAAACAGCCGGCGGGTTGGACAATGCCAGATATGGATCCATCTGCATGATTACAAGAAGCCTCAGCTGCTTGGTTTTTAAATGTAAGCTTAACATCTTGTAGTTTTATATCACTGCAAGGGTTTTCCGAGCTGCAATCAAGTTTAACTGCAACTTGTTTTGCTGATGTCCCATGAATATCTTGGTATGTCACATCACTAATTTTCACACCTGATGCCTGCCATGTAATTAACGGTTTTAAATCCTAGGTTAAATTGTCTCATTCTTCATTCTTACTGAAAAACCTACCAAACTGCTCTTTTGTACATAAGACAACACTTTAGTATGTGTTTAATGGAGTATGATGGATAAATGTTATTACCTTGCCAGGGCAGCCTTGTTCATCTGGACAATAATCTTGATCAATGATAATAGGGTTTTGGACATTATTCATGGTGATATGTTGGAACAAGACGTTTTTAACGAAACTGTTACTCGGCCTGCCCCATGATTTGATCCTGACGCCATTCTGCGATGCTGTGAATGTAGCAGTTTTAACTGTCACATTTTGTACACCAGCTTCATCAGCTTCCCTACCAAGGCTGCCAATGCTGCATTGATGCAAGTCGATCACCATTTTGGCATTCGTAGTACATCTAATAAATATATGCTTGCAAGTACATGCTACTAACATTCTTTATATTTAGATATGTTACCTGATTCCATGACCAGGTCCACATGCTACATTTTCAACCCAGAGATTGCTTGATCCAGGACCTATCGAAACGCAGTCGTCGCCAGTTTGGATCTTGGCACCTAAAATTGTGACACCAGTAGATGCTTGAATGTGAATTCCATCAGTGTTTGGACTTGTCCCAGCTGCATTGACCTTCACACCTTGAAGTTTCACATTTTGGCTTCCATAAATGACAATATGGAACATCTGGCTGTTTAGAGAGATCAAGCCATTGACTACTACGTTCTTGGAGTTACTAAATTCCATACTCTGCATCCGAAAATAATTATATGGACCACATCAAATTTAATACAGAGAATTATTGTACAATCTAACCAGTTGACCTTTTGCATGAAAAGATTCACGTATAAGATCTGATAATAACTGAAACGTGACAAGGGTAGTTTGGTAAAATGCTAACCGTGACGCCGGTAGGGCAACTTTTGCCGGAAGCTTTGCAAGCCCAGAGAGCACTGCCCTGTCCATCTAGAGTCCCACCACTGATTGTAATACCGTCAACATGTTGAAATATGATCCAGTTGCTGTTAGTCCCAATGACCTTATAATCTGCCGGTGCAACTAATGTTCCATCGATTTTGAACGTCAATGCATTATTCTTGCAAGGTCCTCGGAAGTTGATAGACTTAAGAAGAAATCTGCCTGAAGGCACGTAGAGAGTGGCAGGATCAGATGAGCCACATGCTAAGTTCCATGCGGTGACAAAGGCAGCAGTGGCATCCATGGTGCACCCTGGCTGTGCTCCATAATTCACCACGTTGTAGCTGATGGCTGAAGACGGTGGTGAGACCATAAAGACAACAAAAAATGTGATGAGCGTAGTGTTTATTAGTTTTGCCATGCAGCTCAAGACCTTGCTTAAGATAGTAGAAAATCTTAGTAAAATAGGAAGTTGAGAAGAAGTTGTTTGGATGATGAAGTGGCTTGAACTAAGATGTGTACTTTATAGGGTTTGGGTTGAAGAGGATGAACATTATAAATTAATTAAATACAGCTGATATTCTGAAACTGGTGTCTCAACTTAGGTTATAATTGGTTATTCAATTGGGACTGCTTCACTATGCCTTTGCTTGTGTTATCATTAAAGTCTCAAGTGGATACGTATATGTAGCCATGTTGAATGATTCAGTTCAGAGAGATCTTGTTGCTAGAATATATTATCAAGTAAGCAAATACATTCATGCATGTCGATTGCTGTGACCAGATAGAGATGGACATAATTAGTTGCATGATATTGTAAAATAGTATTTTTGGGGGACAGAACATTTTTCCCCTGCCTCAGAATTTGTTTTGGTGTTTACATAAGTGACAAATTTGACCCATAAAACACAGTGGAACGGGATTGCTCCATAAAATCTCTAAGCTGTCTCAGAAATATGCTAACGCAAATTTACAGTTATTTTAACAATCAATTGGCGCTGGATCAGACTTGATTGTTGTCCGCGGTTGCAGGATATGTCTGTTAAGTTATTTTAAGTCCTATTTCTGATTGTTCCAATTCTTGTTTGTATAAAAAACAGACCAATTGATATCCATGCGTGAGTTTGTTCAATGTGTCGAATCACATGAACCGAGTTACTTGAATTTTTACAAAATGGGTAGTTTTCAGGGTTTATAACCAGTGATCTTTCTATGTAATATAGGTTAACAACATCTTTTTATTTTCAATTAATTTGTTCTAAACATGGCCTTACACTATTGATTTTACTAGTATTTTGATGCACATATCTGTGCATGTGTATTTTTTATAACATATTTTGTGTATTATAAATTCAAATAATCAATTATAATTAAATAAATATTGTTAGAATAATAATTGAAAAAAAGAGTAATTTAATGTGAAATTTGACTTCGCATGGTAACTGCTAATACCACCTTGCGTTTTAAATATAGAATAAATATATTAGTTAAGCATTGCATCTAAGAACATTAGAAGAACAACATAGTCAAAAGATATGAGGGAGAGGTCGATTCATTGCATGACACAATAGGAGCATAAAGTGGAGTGTAACTCGGCGTATAGTTAGGAGCCTCTTCCACTATATCAATATCTTTAAATAATTAGCATTTGTGATTATTAGGATGATTTCTCAATTAGATTATTGTGATATCCACTTGATTTAGTCGTTTATTTATTTAAAGCTAAGCACAATGTGCAATTATGCTCATGCAATTGCAACGTGGCTCACACTCTTACCCAAATCATATACTATCAAACTACAATATCAGGGCTTGAGGTATCTTTCAAGTCAATTATTAGTCTAAATTTATATTTCTCAAGTATCTTCACTTGCCGCGAATTGCATGAAGCGAACTAGTGATGATTAGCATGTCTGCATGATAAGAATTATGAATCTTATCATCTGTTCGTTACATAATTAATTGCTGGATGACCATCAACTAAGCTACCCCGCTTTGTGATTTTATTATCAGTTAATTCATAATGTATTAGTATCCGATCAGTCATATTTTTATATAATCAGAGGTCGATTCAAGCCCTTTTAAATGCATATCCACTTTGAATATGAAGTTGTCCAGTCGGATGAAATAGATTTTTTAAAAGAGTATTAAAAACCTCTTCAAAAGATATAATGAGAGTTGCTCAATTGCTCGTTATACAATCGTTTCAATCTGGCTAGTCATATGAGTTGTTCATGCAACAATATTTTATTAATGATGTGGCCAAAATCGGAATTTCATTTATTTGAACACCCAAATCATGGGAGCCACTGTTTCTTATCAACTTGGTCGATAGCTACTCCAAATTTGGATTATTGGTGTCTCTCTAACTCAATAAAGGGCACAGACGCATTACATTTGACAAATAAGATTACTAAACTAGACCGTTATTGTTTAACAATCAACACAAACCTTAGCTAATTAAATATGTACAAGGCTCTGTTTCAAGTTCACGCATTTGCATTTGCAGCTGCTTAATTTGCATTTTTTGTAAGACAAGATTGGGTTAGTGTTCGATATTCTATGGTTGTAACACGCCGTCAATTGATATTATATATGTTTGCATAAAATGTCAACAATTTAGTCACATAAATATAATGAGATAATGAAGGTTATTGAGAGCTTAGAGTGAGTGGAGATGAGAGTAGATTGATAAACATCCCATTAATTGCACATGGTTGTTTTTTGTATTTTTGGCAACATAGGGTTTACCAAAATTTGCCAGCACAAACAGACCTCTTGTTCCAATTTAACAAAATAATATTTCCAAGCATCATATAAACCGGCCTAAACTTAGTAGAAAACATCGATCTTCATACTCTCGCCCCCACCGAATCTGGGGAATAAAACAACATAATCTTATAATTAATGCAACAAATCTATGACACATCATTTCAATGTACAATCAAATGATAAAAACATTATTAGTTCTACTTTTGTCGGGATCAACTGATAATTTATAAGTGACCAATAAACTGGATCCATTGGAGTATTGGACGGTTGGACCAATAGATTTTCTACATAAGAATAAAGTTTAGGAAATACATGTAATTCTTGACAAGAAGGTGAAACATAATATTTAATGTTGATTGATAATAATCTAACGGATATGATTTAATAAAAAAATAACCGTCAAATTCAATTTCAACCGCTCAATTTAATCAAAAACTAACTTTAATTTTTAACCGTTAGATTAATAAAATCAACGGCTTACATTGTATCCTTAGATTCTACAAAAATATAATATCTATCTTAAGCTTGACTATTTTACATAGTATCACTAACATAAAATTGAAATTCATTTAATTACTGAACGGATGGCACATATAAGAAGCAATTTCAACTAAAATTTGAACTTGATGTCAAACTAGCTAGTGACTTGCCTCCACTCCAATAATTTGAGCATTTTTTCAAACGTGACAAATGGAGCCACCCTTTTTCAATATCAAGCCTAAACAGACCACACCCACCATCTTTTCAGTCTTGTCATTTTTAACCACATATAAGATCACAAGAATAAAACACAGAATTCAAATAAACATCAATTTTGGGTGAACAATTATTGGATAAATCAATCAAAAGGAAGAAGTACTGCAAGGCCAGGCACTAAATAGGCACATAAAGTTACCTAAGCAGGGCTGCCAACGCCACAGGCTCAAGCTCGAAGCTCCAATTACAATAACTAAGAGTCTTCTGACAGCTATGGACTTGCATGAATGCATGAATAAAACTAATCACAATATTCAATTCTATTCTGTACTTGCATTATCATCAGAAGCAGCCTGAAGGTTCTACTATCCCAGAAGCCATTCCATCAGCATGGGAACATGAGGCTTGAGCATCTCCTTCTCCCTTGTAGGTCAGCTTCACATTTTGTAGTTTAATCCTACTGCATGGGTACTTTGCACTGCAATCAAGTTTAACAGCTACCTCGGTCGCAGATGTCCCATAGATGTCTTGGTATGTTACATCTCTAATCCTTACACCGGAAGCCTGGAATGATCAACACTTCATTCAGCTTTTAATGATTTTGTTTCTAAATATTTACTGCTACATTAAGTAAAGTAATCAATCTACTTACAATTCTATGTAGCATTTACCTTTCCGGGGCAGTCTTTGTTGTCCGGACAATAGTTCTGATCAATGACAATAGGGTTCTCCACATTAACCATAACGACATGTTGAAAAAGGACATTCCTTACGAATCCCGTGCTCGGCCTGCCCCATGATTTGATCCTTAAGCCATTTTGTGAGCCAGTAAATGTTACTCTTTTCACTGTCACATTTTTCACACCAGGCTCCTCTGATTCCTTTCCCAAACTTCCAATGCTGTCAATAAGAAAAAATAATAAAAAATCACACGTCAAACCCTACCAAATATTAATTTAGTAAAAGTGTTTTAATGTGAACTATGCACTAACTATTAGATATGAGTTTATGATCAAGCTTAATTACCTGATCCCATGACCAGGTCCACATGCAACATTCTCAATCCAGAGATTGTCGGTACCAGGCCCAATGGATACACAATCATCACCTGTCTTAATCTTTGCACCCAAAATTGTCACACCAGTCGACATTTGAACATGTATGCCGTCCGTGTTTGGACTGTCCCCATCTGCATTAATCTTCACTCCTTGCAACTTTACATTGTCACACCCATTTATCACAATGTGGAACATTTGGCTGTTTATAGACGCAATTCCGTTGATCTCCACGTTCCTTGATTTGCTAAATCCAAGACTCTAAACACATGCAAGACAAAGAAAAAATATTGTTAGAAGAATCCATTCTTTTTTACCCACCAAAAAGTTTATTAATTAAATAATCTTATATACACATACCCCCACCAAATTTGTGCCGTTAATTACTCAAAATTCAACTCATGTGTGAAGTCAAGTCTTAGTGTCTTACAATATGAAATAATTAAAGGGTAATTCCGTCATTTAACATACCGTAGTGCCACTAGGGCAACTCCTGCCAGAGTTTTTACAGTCCCAAAGCCTACTTCCACGTCCATCCAAAGCCCCTCCAACAATCTTCACTCCATCAACATTTCTAAACAACAACCAGTTAGGATTATCCCCAATAATCCTAAAGTCCGCTGGTGCAACTAACGTGCCATCAATCCTAAAAGTTATCTTTCCATTGTCACAGGGTCCTTCAAAGTTGATGGACTTGACAAGAAACTTGCCTGGCGGGACGTAGAGCATGGCTGGACGTGGAGAGTTGCATGCGTGGCTCCAGGCGGTTCGAAAGGCTTTGGTGGAGTCTGCATTGCCGTTGGGCTTTGCGCCGTATGTTACCACATTGTAGCTTACGGAGGCTGAGGAGGGGTGAGGCATGAGAGATATGGTGACTAGGAGGATCAGGGGAAGAAGAATCGACATTGATGATTGGAGGTGGTTTGAGAGAGAGGTGAGTATGGGAGTGAGAGGTTTGAGGAAGGTGTGAAGATAGTGGGGAGGAGTTGAAACGGCTTCAGGGGGGATTTATAGGATTTTGAATTTGTGCAATATTTATGTTCGATTTGTTACTAATTACTGTATATATTGGAAAATGCCGTACGCTTGGTGTTTTTTTACCAAAAAACTCCAAAAGGGTCAGACTCAAACCTCATGTTTGCATATTTTATCGGTCCAAACTTTAATGTTTGTAAATTTATCAAAATATGTTTAAACCACTATTTTACGGGAAAATATGGCAAAACTATGGTATTAGTTGAAATTTTAAAAAAGATCTATAATGCGAAGACAAGGTTAATTTTAAGAGTTTAAGAGAGACGTTAAGTTTTGTGAAATATGATGACTTAATCTTAATCGTTAATTTTGATAATTTCACTGTTGAGGTTAAAGTTGGTTTAAAAAAATTAACTATATAAGCATAAATAAATTGATTAAAATGGAGGGTATGGGTCGGTTAACTTGAGATTGCAAAAGAAATGTGTTCCCACGGCGAACGGTTAGGTTTCGTGACTTGTTTGCTTAAAGTGAGACTTTTTAACATTCATTTTCTGTTAATAGTCATCTCAGTTGTCAAGTTTGAAACCTGCATTATGAAGTGTTTTTTTACTTTGAAACCAAATAGTGCATTGATTTTTTGCATCTCAGTATAAAAAGTTATATAATCGATTAAGATTTAGAACTTCGATCACACAGTACACAATTTAGAACGCAATAGATTAAAGAATTTTCTGTTGAATAATGCATTTATGCAGAGGCTATATTTATATAATTTTATTATTGACAAATATTGTGCAGTAGATACTGCCACGCATTATTGTAAATATACTATCCACTTTTAGTTATTATAGGAAATTAATTATCCAAACCGGTCCGGTGTAATCTAAATTAGATAATACTGCCAAGAAATGATAAAATTGGAAATGCATAAATAAAAATAAGAACAAAAATAGTTGACATCGCCTAGCAACAGCAATTATATGATGAAATCAAGGAGGATTTTCCGTGGCTCAGCAAACCAATTAATATGGTAACGACATGCTTGATAAGTCAACCTATATATCCACATAAGCTGTTCATTATCTACCAAACTATCAAATGTGTAACCTTTAGGATGGGAACAACTACGTGTCCTCCAATGGCGTGGCCGGAGCAGGAAGATCATACTAATAGGCAGCTTTCATTTATTTTCTCTTGGAGAAGATTGGTTTATACAAGTAGCTAAAGCTTAACTTGGTGCAAAATGCTGGCTAAATCTATATGAAATGACAAAGTATACAAAAAGGATATATAGTGAGTATTTTTTGGTTGACTTATTTGTCTTGTTTAGATTTACTTTTGAATCTAATTGCCTTCTTTGTGACTCTATCTTTTTCAAAATCATCTAGTCTAAGAAACAATGCAATATTGCCACCCCATTGCTCTAAGTTTAGTATATCTGCTCTAAGTTAGGTGTGTGGTTGCAATGCATGTCTGATGGATCCTTGATTTGGGGCATGCATGGGATCATCAGCTCTTAATTTGAGGGAAATCCCAGCACGTTATTGAAAGCTGACCTTCATATTTATTCGCAAATCAATTCTATTTTAATTAACCAACTCACACACTCCTTGATTTACTTTACTTTTTTTGATCTACCATTACAAATGAACACTTGCATGGCTGGTGATTATTCATACTCAGTAAAATTGTAACAAGAATAAAAATACATCATATTACAAGTTATGTGAATTCCAAACGTCAAATGGGTTAGCCTTGCCGACCATTGCGGATCCAATGATGTACGTATTAGTTCCCTCAGTTCCAGTTTGTTTGTCCAAAAGGACAAATTTCACGCTTTTAAAGGTAATAATGAGTGAAAAATATGTGATAAAAATGAGTGTTGTATAAAATTTGAAAGAAAATCTAAAATGTGTGATTTAGAATGATTGAAAGTGAACAACCCAAAAAAAAAGTTGACAAACATTAAGAAACAGAATAGTTAGATAAGTTAGAATATGACAAGAGATCCACATGACACTCATTATCCTAGTCACCAAATGGATCTAATCTTCTAATTGTACGTAATATTTATGAGTATTTTATAAGGAGTTAGGTTAAAGGCAGTTAAAATGATTGGATAATTAAATAAACCATTAAGGCTGGGGTCGTAGCTAGCTGTTGAAGGTACACGATGTACTACTACTACCATTGCCACACATCATTATGACATGGACCAGAGCAGAGCAGAGCAGAGCAGAGCAGAGCAGACACATTAAGGGATTTGTCAGACATTGGCCTACATAAATTTTGTACCGAAGCTTCCACTTCATGTCCTACAACTTTAGTACACTAATAAAGCCAAAAAAAATCCACATAGAAAGGATTTGCTCTTTGTCCTGAATATCGACCGACCAATAAAGCTAAGTGACCTTAAATAAAACTCTCCCGTGCATTAAAGAAAAACCAAACCCAAGAGCATTTTGGTCTCTTAATAAAGCAAAAGTCGATCTGATTAAGGGTACTAGTTAAATAGAAACCATCTTGATTTTATGCCTTTTAGAAGAAAAAACTCTAGTTTACTCAGCAGATGACCACTGAAATTTGGCTGATTATTGTACACAAGCAACATCTTGATTCAAAAATCACAAGTCGGACATATTGTTATTTTTTATTTTATTCTATTTTGTTTCGTATAATTACAATTCTGTTCTTTAATATTTTAAAAAGGTCGAAGCTTTTTTAAAATATTTAAACCCTAACGGGTTTAGCAAGAATCGAACCCAGGATTTTGTCTGTGCCAAATATTTAGTTTGAACTCACTCCAAAATGTAGGAGATGCATGAAATCCTTCATGTGATTATAACCAATCATATAACTAAAGTGGCAATGTCCTACAAGAAGTTTTTCAGGAGCCAATAATCAGGCAAAGTCCATAAAGAAAAAATTACACAAAGATAATACCTTAGCAATTTGGTGAAACCTTCATCATCAAGAAACCATTTGACTTCTAACTAGTGCATGCACCATGTAACATGTTATACAAAAGCCCACACCCAAACCAAGTTGTTTCTTTTCGTTTTTGCTGCTGATACAATTCCACCACTATATTTTATACAAACTTAAACCCTAATTGGTTAAGATCATGATCTTTAATATGATATAAAAGGGTTTTGCGGTGAAATCTGAGCCGTGGCAGCCGCCGGCGTCTCGCATGGATTATAAAAGACCATTTGTTACTAAGATATAAACCCTAAAAGGACCATGCACCAGTTGAAACTTAGAAACAAAGGCTCATGAGGCCTCTTAATTACCTCTTAATACACACGCTAATCATACTTTAAACTAATTACATTGACTTCATAAACTAAATCAAAATCAGACAGATAATTGCTACAAAGAACAAGATATCTTGCACAATGAAGTCACATATTTAAGGATCAACCTGAGCTAGTTTGTTCGATGATAATCTTGTCTTGACTCAGGACTTGGAAATTTGCATCCCATTTGCGGATCACTGAAGATTTTGCAGAAATGTGAAACTGTGATAAGTAAACCTGAACTTCTGTTCTGAACTGATATGCAAAAAAGAGTGAACCAACTTGAAAGAAATAGTTTATCAAGTCAGTAAAGTAACCTGTAAGTCTACCTCCATTTTTTCGAAAAGATGTGCTATCAGTTGTTCCGAGATTTACGTTGCAACGTCTTAGTACTGAGTGTATATAAGCAGAGTTTTCGAAGAACCAAATATGCATCTTCACCTAACCGTCGAAAAAAACTACCAAGAATCGTCGAAGACAATGCATTGTAGGAATATTTCCATTGTCATTAGGACAACATTTTTCATCACATCTTTGGCTTTCATTTTCACATCATTGAGTGCTACAGAGCTTGATGTGACAAACTACGGCGCAAGGCCGGACGGAAAGAAAGACTCGACAAAGGCATTTCTCAGCCTTTGGAAAGATGCTTGTAGTGATGAGTCAGGTGTAGTTACAGTTATAGTCCCTGATGGAACTTATTTGATAAAATCAGTAACTTTCCGCGGACCGTGTAAGAGTAGTATCTTTTTTAGAATTACTGGAACTCTAGTTGCTCCTTGGAATTTCAAGGATATTGGAAATTCAGGGTACTGGATTTTGTTTATCAAGGTTAGTAATATTTCGATTTACGGAGGCACGCTCGATGCAAGGGCTGAGAAATTCTGGAAATGTCGAGTAGCTGGGAAGAAATGTCCTGTTGGAGCCAGAGTATGTTCTGTTCACTCGACCTCAAATTTGTATACAAAATTCTCGTACTGTAACTAATTTCAGCTCACATACTCACTTACTGTAAATCTTTTCGATGTTTTTTTGCAGTCTCTGACGTTCAACTGGGCGGATAATGTATCGATAAGCAGCTTAACATCAATCAATAGCCAAGTTACACACCTTGTGATCAATAGCTGCAACAATGTAACAGTCACAAATGTGAAATTGATAGCACCAGATGAGAGTCCAAACACAGATGGAATTCATGTCCAGTCGTCGAACAATGTCATTATTTCAGATAGCAGCATGCAGACCGGAGACGACTGTGTATCAGTTGGACCCGGCACATATAACTTGGATATGAGTAACATCAGATGTGGTCCTGGTCACGGCATAAGGTAACTCAGTAACCAAAAAATTCTTCTGGGACATAAAAAGGTTAATTTTACTGACATGTTTTGTATGGATTTGTGCAGCATTGGGAGCTTGGGAAGGAATTCCATCGAAGACGGAGTTGAGAATGTGACATTAACTAATTCAATGTTTACAGGTTCTCAAAATGGTGTGAGGGTCAAGACATGGGCAAGGCCAAGCAGTAGTTTCGTCCGAAATGTAATCTTCGAAAACATAGTAATGAAGAATGTGAAAAATCCGATCATCATTGATCAAAACTACTGCCCAAGCAACAAAGACTGTCCAAACCAGGTAACTAAACTAAACACCTTCCAAATAGTAACACATTAATTTTCAGTATATCCGAGTTTCTGAAGGTAAATTGTATTTACAGAATTCAGGAGTGCAAATCAGTAACATTGCGTACATAAATATACGAGGAACATCAGCAGAAGAGGAGGCTGTTATACTGGAATGCAGTTCAAGCTCACCTTGTTCTGAAATATATTTGGAAGACATAAATCTGACATACAATGATGCAGCAGTTGTTTCGAGTTGTAAGAACATAGCCAATGTCACTGGAAGCCTCATCGAACGAGATGGATGCATATGACATCATAGATTCAAATTATCAGAAGATACTTATAGAAATAGATACATTCATGGTAAACTTATACAAGTTTGTCTACTACATTTCAATGAAAGCAATACTCTGTGATAAAACTTCCCTTGACGGAGCATTTCTGCACCTAAAAATTGAGTCATAAGCGATAAGTTCTCAAAATTTAAGGGAACTTCTTAGTATCCATACATGGTAAAAATATATATAATCTGGCTAAGTAACTTGCTTCAGCTGGCACAAAGCAAGCCAGCCTAAAGGAGTAACAGCAACAGTAAGCAAGTTCTCCGCGCATAGAACTGTACTACTTTTTTGCAGTAATGAACTGAAGCATTATGCCTCCTGAGGTCAGTGTCCATTGTTCCACATCTTCACTGAAATCTTGATATTAGTCCAGGATAAAATGTCTTTGCTTTCACAAAATGATTTCAATAGTAAGTACATTTATAATTACGCCGCTAAAACTACGCTAAGTAGATATTATTAGTTATAAGATAAGCATTCAAGTTTCCAAGTGATATAATTCTGCAGAACTTCAATTTCTTCTTTGAATTGTGTAGTCTTAGGAATTTAGGCCACTTGAAGAAACAAAAGTCTCTTAGGCATCTAGTACGAAAACAGGAAACTTCAACACAGTTTCTCAAACCAAACATGTTTTAGTCCAACCTAGGATGACACTGAAGTGTAATATTTTTTAGGTTTCAAATTAAAAATGAAGACAAGTTATAAATTATATATTTTTATAGAGGATTGAAATCAGAACTTTTTCTGAACACTTATTATCACAAGGTTGTATCCTGTGGATTTATCCAATTTGGTGAACTCGTGAATCCCCTCTTGCATTCGTTGATTGTATTTTTTGGACGCACCAGATTGCGCCACGTATGCACATGACAAGTGCACACGTGCAAGTCACATGCTTCATTAATGCGCTGACACAATCTGATGCGTCCAAAAAATACAATCGACGATACAAGAGGAGATCCACGAAACCACCAAATTAAAAGGATCCACATGATACATTCTCTAAATATCACTTTGTGAAGTTCTGAATCATTTACATATGAAAAAGAAAGTATCAAATTATTAATTTTACAAATTATTGTAAGCTGACATACCCCATCCCATTATCCACTATAGGACAGTCATCATAGTCTTTTTCTATTCATTTAGTCAATCTATACCTTTCAGTAGATAGATGATCAGAAACAACTACCAAAAAAATTGACAAGGGAACAAGGAGTGTTTCTTCTTCATCTTTGCTAACTCTATGTTACTTTCATAATCTGCAATATTAGATTTGCTCTCCTCACTGGGTTTCATTCATTCTGATCATCTTGGGTTCTGATTGTTGGAAACGAAGACTCAAATGGGTGTCTCAAATTAGGTATTGGGTTTTCATCTTTTGCTTAAATTAGGGTTTTTTCTTCATGCCCATTTTGTTATCAATTGAAAGTTTACATCTTTTAATTGTTTGTATGGATGATGCTGATGCCTGATGGTTCTAAAAATTGAATTTTTAGGTTTTAAATTTGATCAGGAGTTGCATGGCCAGTGGATCTTGTTGGGTTTTGGGTGAAGTGGATTTCAGATGTGAATTTATTGGTTGAAATTGTTTGTCAAAGTTGAGTTGATAAATAAAGTGACTTTCATTTGATGGAGATAGAAAGTAGTGTTGAGTTGGTAAAGAACCATAGTAGCTTTAATAAGATGGAGAAGCTGCATAGTTTAAAGTGTCCAAGGATGGAGAAACAGGTTAGTTTCCATCATGAGTTAGAGAAGCGGCAGAGTGTGCGAAGGGTGATGGAAAGTCAGAAAAGTTTTCGTATAGTTACAGAGAAGCAAGTCAGCTTTGGAGGGAGTAGTCAAGGTAAGTCGCCTGGGAAACGTGGAGATTCCGCTCTCCATTTGGCAGCTCGTGGAGGTAACTTAGCTAAAGTTAGGGAGATTCTCGAATATAATGGGAGCGGAAAGGAGGTGCAAATAATTACCCATCTGAATCAGCAAGGGGAAACAAGCTTGTATGCCGCTGCGGAGAATGGGCATGTGTTGGTGGTTAAGGAGTTTTTGAAATATTTGGATATTCAAAGTGCGGCTATAGCTGCATTTAGTGGGTATGATTCGTTCCATATTGCAGCCAAGGAGGGGCACGTAGGTAAAATTTTCCGTGTTCCATTATGTGGTAATTATAAAATTTTGAAGGCTGCCTTTTAATGTCTGATGTTAGTGATAACGATAATTTTTGACATCGCAGATGTGTTGAAAGAGTTTATGGCATGTTTACCGAACTTGGCCATGACAGCAAATACCCAAAATGCAACAGCCTTGGACACAGCAGCCTCCCAAGGGCATCTTGCCATAGTCAATTTAATCCTTGAAACGGACACCAACCTTGCAAAAATAGCAAGGAACAATGGCAAAACTGTTCTACACTCGGCAGCCAGGAAAGGGCATTTGGAGATAGTAAAATCTTTATTAAGAAAGGATCCGAGTTTGGGTTTCAGGACGGACTTAAAAGGCCAGACAGCAACTCATATGGCTGCAAAAGGGTCTAGTGTTGAGATTATTCTTGAGTTGGTCAAACCTGATCCTTCTGTTTTGGCAATTGAAGATAATAAGGGAAACACTGTACTACATTATGCCTCTAGGAGAAATTGTCCTCAGGTATAATACTAGTCATCATTATGCTTCGCTCTCAATAAAAATTAGCCCTCCGCCATTAACCTTACCTTTGAGTGTTGCTCGAACGCTGAGGAGCCAACCTTTATTCAGTATCTGTAAAGGTTTTCGGATTTACTGAATTAGTAATGATGTTACATGCTCGTTCCCTTTTTCAGATAGTGCAGTGCTTGTTATTGATGGAAGGCATAAACATAAATGCAGTAAACAAGAGTGGAGAAAGCCCACTAGACTTGGCAGAAAAAAATGGTATTGCTAGCATTGTCTCGATGCTAAGGCAAGCTGGGGCAACAAATGGTAAAAATCAAGCACGGTCCCCAACCACTCCAGCGAAGCAACTCAAGCAGACAGTAAGTGACATAAAACATGATGTCCAGTCTCAACTGAAGCAAACGCGTCAAACTGGTTTCAGGGTCCACAAAATTGCAAAGGGAGTAAGGAAGCTCCATGCTAGTGGCCTTAACAATGCAATCAACTCAGCGACAGTTGTTGCTGTACTCATAGCTACTGTGGCCTTTGCGGCCATATTTCAAGTGCCAGGTCAATACGTTGAAAAAGGAGAAAACAAAGTTTCGGTTGGAGAGGCACACATCGCAAAGGACCTAGCATTTCTTATATTTGTGGTGTTTGATAGCATCGCACTGTTCATCTCGCTAGCAGTGGTGGTGGTACAGACATCTATAGTGGTAGTCCAAAACAAGGCAAAGAGGCAGCTGGTGTTTGTTATAAACAAGCTTATGTGGGTCGCGTGTATATCCATATCGATATCTTTTGTTTCCCTTACTTTTGTGGTAGTGGGTCCGAACAACAGGTGGCTTGCTATAGTGACAACAGTAATGGGCAGCTTGATCATGCTGACAACCATTGGAGCCCTGTGCTCCTGCGTCATTGTGCATAGAATTCACCGTTCTAAAACCAAGAGTGTTAAAAGAACCCAGAGCTGCCCGCATTCTTCAGTTATATCCCATGTTTCCGATCCTGAGAACGTGGATGCAGAATATGACAGACTATACGCAGTATAGAATCAGCATATATCTTTAGAGTTGGGATTCACATCTAGGTGTCTGTATAACTTTCCTTGATGAAGATGCCTTTGCTGAGCTCATAAGGTACCAAAAAGCCTACATAAGTGTATGCTTCTGTCAGCTGAAGATTTTGCTGTTCTGGGACGGCTAATGAGGTTTGAGACTTGGCTTCACTCATTAAGCTCATTGTTATAAGATGCAAACAGTTCACTAGTATACGGCCATGGTGTTATAGTAAACATTGAATAACAGGGAATTCCTACTAGAGATAAAATTTCACTTCACCTGCTTTACTCAAAATCTGCTTCTCAGTACTACGAAGCAATGGAATAACTAACCGGACCAGGTGGTTCTTTTGTGACAGTAAAAGCGTTGCTTTACAAAAGTGTTTCTTCTGTGTGTTTTAGGCTATAAATTTTTAACTATTTCGCAGCTAGTATTATGCGACTAGATATTTTTTATGATAAACGATATCTGCAACGTAACATATTGCATATTTCAATATGCAGGATTAGAAGACGCTTGATTCCATTGCAGAGTGATTGTTTTTGTAGCAAAGGAAATTTCGTAAGCAATAACGTTGAATTCATCGTTAGTTACACCGTATGGCTTGCTTGTGATGCAAGTTGTTCTAACGTTGAATTCATCGTACAAGAAGTTTTCTTAAACTTTTGCAGCTTGTTGAAACTAATGTTAGTCTATCGTGATGGCTGGTTTTTTTCCGACCAGTTTAGGTTATATTCTTGCCGTGTAGAATGGATCAATATGATAAATAGTCTTGAGATCATTAGTCAGATCTTGAAACAAGCAAAGTCTTTGATGTCATTTGATTTACTTTTCGTCCGTACAATGGAAACATTCATGAAATGTGGGAAATAAGTCACACATGAATCAATCTTTGATTACACTGGTCTAGGGTCATGCACCTGTTGGCGTGTCCTTTTCCATCTGCTTTCAGATGCTAATGCAGTTAGAGACACGTAGATACATGGAAGGGTCCAAGTTCAACTCTATTCCGAAAAAACAGCAAATATACAGACGGAATGTATCTTGTGTATTCATTTATTTTTGATGGATTAGTGAAGTTCATATAGTATCAGTTAATTACATTTTTTAGTGCACCAAATTGCATCACGTCATTGCACTTGCGTTGTGCATATCATTTGCAAAACATGTGTAACTCACATGTCTCATTAATGTGTTGGCACAATCTGATGCATTGAAAAAATACAATCAACTGATGCAAAGTAAGGTTCACGCACAATAATACAATTCTAATATACAAAATGTGGCATCAACCTACGGCTGTTAGTGCCACTAGGGTGGTGTCCTAGTGGTGGCAATGAGTCTTCATAAACTTTTGTGGTGGAGTCTTTCCTATGTAATGCTTTCGATTGAATGTTTTGTAATAGATTGATCATATAATGGTATAATTTTTATAGTGAATTAATATGCTCGAATTGAGCTTATAATGTACCTATTATAATAAAAAAAACCTACGGCTGTTAGTTTTGGTTAAGATCAACGAAAGTGAGATATCAATCAAGGGCTCGATGAAACCATTGTATCAACATACTTTGAATTTCAAAAATCCAGCTCTTATAAAATTGAATATAACGTCCCTATTTTGGAATAATAGAAGCTTGGACCACTTATTAAAAGTACACCAAATTTGGCATTTTGTTATCAAT
The DNA here is from genome assembly GCA_006409495.1 of Sedum album. Taxonomy (NCBI): domain Eukaryota; kingdom Viridiplantae; phylum Streptophyta; class Magnoliopsida; order Saxifragales; family Crassulaceae; genus Sedum; species Sedum album. The sequence goes on from QZGG01001173.1 coordinate 41,154, forward strand.
TCAGATTTGATTCTAAGTGCATGCACATTCTTAGTTTGTTTACACATCTTTTTAACTTGGCACATATAGTGTATCATATGGATTTATATATTTTTATGGATTTATGAATCCAATTTTGTATCCGTTAATTGTATTTTTTCAATGCATCATATTGTGTCAATACATTAATGAGACAGATGACTTGTACATGTTTTGCACATGACATGCACATGACAAGTGCAATGACGTAGTGCAGTCTGATGCATTGAAAAAATGCAATGAACAAATGCAAAGTGAGGTTCACAAATCCACCTAAATAAATGGATCCACATAATACATTCACTATATAAAACTTCTTTTAAAGTTTAAGTTTAGATCAAGAAAAACATTAATTTTGTCATATAGACAAATTTAATTTCAACCGTTTGATAAAAAAATGAGATTCAAGAGTTTAATCAAAAATAATAATTTTGGTTATATAACGATTGAGAATCAAGTTCAAAGAAGATCTAAGTATATGTAAAACCGTAAGACATGATTTAAATCGTTGATTACTAATAATTCAACGGTTGAGATTTAATCCTAAATCAAACTGTCAAACTCAATCACTAAGTTTTTTTGCAATCTAACCACCCAAAAATAAAAACCACCCGTCGTATTATTAAAATCAACGATTAGTAAGACTTTACGTCTCACAAATACTTAATGTCTCTCTAAAATTCAACTTTAACAATTGATATTAAGACTATTTTAATCAAATAAATTATAAAGTTTAAAGATCAGATCACAATAGATTATGTCTGATCCCATCCACCCAATTAACTCCCAGAATAAATTCCAAGAATCAACTTGTAATTACACCTCACAACACGCCATTAACATAAACAGTGACTCATCCATCACCCCTACAACGTGGAACTTTCTAGAATTAGATACAATCAAACGAGGTACTAAAAACATCAAAACAGCAACAACTCACAATTAAAAATCCAAGAACTGAGGCTACATTCACTGAACCTAAACAATACCATGAAAAAACTTTAGCAACTAGCTGCCTTCTTACTTGTAGGTCTCATCCAACTTGCCCCAATTTAAGCAAAATCTAAAAAGTTTGGAATTTTCTTTTCTTTTGATTTTCAATGATCTCACATTCATTGAAACAAACCCATTTCATGCATCCATCAATGGCTCAAAATTGAGATCAAACAACCCCTTTTCACTCACTATTTCAATCCGCAGAAACAACATATGATTATAAATATAATCTCTCTCATGAGCTGTTGCTTCCTGCATTTAATTTTCTGAATGTAAAGGTTTCATCTTTTCTTTGCTATCTTTCAATCCCTGTCAGTCTCTGTCAATTTCACATTCTTCATTCTCTTCACCCTTTTTAGCTTTTGATATCCATCTGCATAACACTCTGTGTTTGGTTGAGGTATAAATTATTGTTAAGGGACTAAACTCAAGCCTCAAGGTGCCCTCTTTCACTACCTCATCAGGTATGGACTATACTGCATACCCTTTTACTATCTTTACTTGTTGAGGGTTTTATGATTTGGGGATTTTTGATGACTTTGTGTGTGGGTGTGTGTGATTCTTGGTTTTGAAATGAGGATTGATTTTAGATTTGGAAAAAGATTTGATCTTTGCAGTTTGATTGATGAATTCATCCCCATTCTCATGTTTCAGCACTGCTGATTGATGCCTGGTTAGGCTTTGTGCAAAAATTGTGCTCTCCATTTAGATTGATTCTTGCCTGGACCTGGTGTGTTTTCATGCATTACCAGAGAAAACCAAGTTTGATTTTGTTTAATCTTAACATAGAGACTAATTCTTTGAATCACATTGTTGCTGCAGAATTGGACTTTTCGGATATTCGATGATACAGACAATAACTCAATGGCATCAGATGAGCGAAAAAGGATATTTCACAAGTCACTGTATCAAGGATCAAACATAAAGTTGATACCCAATTCCTACCACAGCTCTGCGGAATTGATGCTGTTATTCTGCCTCACATTGTCTATGCTAATCCTTCCGCTTATTTTGCCTCCGTTGCCTCCTCCGCCTTACTTATTGCTATTATTACCGATTGCCATACTTGTAGTCCTTGTTCTCTTAGCTGTGGCCCCTTCGAACACCAAGGAAGGAACTTACAGTTATGTATAGACTTTAGGTGCCTAGTTCTTATTGCATAGTTATGCCATTGATGCATCTTTCACTCTTCCAGATAAGTATAAAAGACCCCTTTTTTGAATGATCATATCTTTCGAAATGTTGATGTACTTTGGTTGGGAAAAAGTGTAGTTTGGTAACAATGCAATGCAAAAATGTTTTTTGGCTTCTTGAAAATGACTTGTCAGTGACAACTGAGTAGTTGTTCAACAATGTACCAATTCAAAGAGGATATGTTCACCATATTGGAATTGTCTATGTTCAAAGATCCAGTCAAGATGCATCTGTTATTTGGTCAAGATTTCAAGTATTTCTTACCAAACCAAGCACCCAAATTCACATCTAGCACATTGTTTTAGTCCAAAAGACATGTCAATGTTGGATGTTTCATACTTCTGATGAACCTCAGTCATCAGACAAGGGACACATTCAGATGTTATCAGAGTGACTTCCATCATGGGTCTCCTAGACATCTCCAAGTTCCATTAAACTCACTCATGTGACAACTTGGGACTTGTTTTCTCAACTTTTGTGTCCTGAATAATGGACAGTGGCTGCACAAAGCTGTATAGGGCGGTCGAAGCAAATGAGATTCGAAGAACATGCTTCATTTTAACAAGTATAATCCCACTATGCCACCATTCGCAAAACCATCTGGAGCAAGTTCATGCCTCTGGAATAGTAAGCTTATCTTGTGCCTCAAGATATCATAAAATTAAGCAAGTTGCACTATAAAAAACTGCCCTTGAAACTTTACATGAAAATTTCTACCCAATTTCCATTCGAAGTCTTCAATGATTTTTTGGATCACATCTATCATTACTTAAGTGATAGTTTGTGAAAGACAACTGCCAAACTTCGACCAAACATGTGGTCAGACATAACGTTTATCAGTCCTGCATCTTACCTTGATCTAATTTCAGCAAGCCATGGTGTTTGTCAACATCAGTAACTAACTTGATACTCAGGTCTCAAAACTAGATTGATCCGAGAACATGATTACCTGAGACAATGAGATCAATCAAGAACTTAAGATGGCATTTTTGATAAAATGAATGGACAACTCTAGTATTTTGGTTCCCCAGGCATTTTCAGTAATAAACATACTGATTTACTCCCCAAACAAAGTGTATCAGTTCGGGTTTGGAGGCAGTTAGTTCAGTATGACATCAAAGTCCAAGTGCAAGTATACTTGCTGAGTGTGGTCGAACCTTTGCTCAGTAAAGCATTACCTTAGGTCAACAGATGGCTAGGTCATTCCGTAGCGCACAGACAGAAATCTATATAATAATAGTGCCTTTGAAACATGATATACACCCTTCTGTTGACATTTATCCATGATCATATAATAACATAACATATATGATCCAAACCGAGCAATTCAAGTCCACTGGTCAGAGCTTCCTTAAAATTAAATGACTCGTCAAACATAACAGAGATGAACCAACCAGAACCATCATTATATTCCAAAATCGCCTGTCACAAAGAACTTATTGAACTCATCTCGAACAGACTTGAAATGAACTAACTCATCCCAAATCACTCAATCCGAACAAGCTTAATTGAATGGTCCCAAAATTCAATGACCAAAACATTTCATATTTGAACACTCTTATAAATTAAATAACCTGCTCATAATCTCATATTCAAGTAATTTATCTATGAAATCACCCATCACTGCCTCAGGATACAATAATGTTTCTTTCTTGAAATACCTCATGCCAATCCCAAACTTGGTACTCAGAATTTAAAACGCGATCAATCCGAGAATACAATTACCTGAGACAAGGAGGGTAACTTCAGATGGCTTACAACCATTTCATGAACTGACAATTTTCTGACGGGTAGAATTTTTGTACAGGTTCCCTCAAAATGAAGTTTGATCTCATATCCAAGGTATTGAGCCCAAGACAAATAATTTACTTGGCCTTAAATAATTTTGCAACTCTTTCATTGACACCAACAGTGCCAATTCTGCAAATTATTAACAACGTCAGCATGATCTAAATCAAATTCATAGGTGGATAAAGCAGCCAATTCCACGAAAATTCAAAGACCAAAACTTCATAGATTTAAACACTTTCATGACTTAAATAACCTGTTCATATTTAAGTTAGTTACCTATGAAAGCACCCATCACCACCTTAGGATACGATAATGTTTCTTTCTTGAACAAAAGCATAACTAGAAAAGATTGTGCAGAAGACTGAAAACTCTTTTCAAATTTCAACTTGCTGAAGCATTTGTACCTCGTGTCAATCCCAAACTTGATACTCAGGATTCAAAATTTGATCGATGCCAGTACATAATTACCGAGAAGAGGGCAACCAAGAACTTTTGATAACAAATAACGATTTAATGAGTGGACAATTTTAAACGGGCAATACTCATATGTTTGGTTCAGGCTCCCTCAAGATGAAGTTTGATTTCATACCTTTCGGATAAAAAAGGTATTGAACCCCAAGACAAATACGATGCCCTTCATCTCAAATAATTTTGCAACTCTTAAAAGTTGATACCAACGGTGCAAATTCTGCAAATGATTAACTAAGTCAGCATGATCTAAATCAAATGCTGAGACGGATTAAGAAGCAGCCCATTCCACAAAATTCAATGACCAAAACTTATCAGAATTGAACCTTTTCATGACTTAAATAAGCTGTTCATGTTTAATTTAGTTATCTATGAAAGCACCCATCACCGCCTTAGGATACAATAATGTTTCTTTCTGAAACAGAAGCATAAAGAGGAAATTTCAGCAGAAGACTGAATATATTTTTCAACTGGCAGAAGCATGTGTACCTCGGGTCAATCCCAAATGGAAGTTCTGGATTAGGATCCCATGCTGCCTACAGCATTTTGCAGCCAAACTTAAAACGACGTAGTTTTAAACACTATCAATCAAAACTGCGTCGTTTTGTACAGGGTTCATTAATCTTGAAATTGGGTTTTAGAAAAACTACGTCGTTTTAAATTACTTCAAGTTAAACTACGTCGTTTTAAGTTTATAATTTAAAATTCAAATTTTGAATATTGGCTGTATATGGCTGTAGGCTGTACGGGATCCGGATCCGGAAGTTCTACGTTATGTTTCCATATATGAACACCATATTCCAAACCCATATTACATTTATCCAACACTTTGAGATCACAACATCATATATTAAACACATAAATTGTGTTTCATAGAACTTAATGAATTTACACCCCATTATGAATGAAATTTGGATTTTGAGAAAGACGAGTAGCTAAAGGACAAGAAAATCCTCTGATTTCAGTAAGGTAATCTTATGAGAAGTTAATACCAGAGGAAATATAGATCCTTCTTGAATGAGAACTTTCATTTTCTCTCTAAACTCTCATTGTAGATGCCTAATTTAAAGCAACACTTTCCAAATGGCAGAAGCACGAGTACCTTGTGCCACATCCAAATAGAAATACAACATTTGGTTCCTATAAATTATCCTTAAGAGAAGCTGATATAACAGGATAATCTTAGCATTACTGCCTAATCAAAAGGCAGAAAGAGAATGGGTTGTGCAGAAGATTGAAAACCCTTTCCAAATGGCAGAAGCCCCAGTACATCGTGCCAAATGAATTCGTTATTCTGTTCTGATTAATAAATATCATAATCCCCACAAAACCATTACGACACTTTTAAATCACAGCACCATCAGATTTATTGTAATCCATGTTTCCATCCGTCTATGTAAATCTGCACACTGAGTGTCAAATTTTATTCCAAAGAGTCTGCTTTCTTTTCAACATTCAAGATTCCAACTTCTTTAAAGAAGAAAGTGCAAAAAACCAAAACACAATATTCATAGCGCATCAAGATTTGTGGTATAACCCTCAGATTTGAAATTAAAAAGATATATCACAGATTTTATCACAGTTTTAAAAACCCAAGAATATGTGCCACAAAACCATAATCCCCCAACTCAAAGCCATCAATTTGAGATGCCATCAGAAAAGTAGATTTAAACTATGAACAACTTCCCAAATCCCAAGATCTTGTGCCACAAAACCATAAACCCCCAATTCACATAACCTCCAATTTGAAATGCAATCAGAAAAGAGAATTAACCATTAACCCCCAATTCACATAACCTCTTTTTCTATATGCAATCAAAAAAGAGGATTAACCATTAAGCCCCGATTCACATAACCTCTTTTTCTAATTACAAAGGAAAAGAGAATTAACCATTAACCCCCGATTTACATAACCTCTTTTTTAATTGCAATCAGAAAAGAGGTTTTAAGCAGTGACCAAATTTTCAAATCCCAAGATTGCGTCCCACAAAACCATAAACCCTCAATTCACATAACCTCCAATTTGACATGGAATCAGAAAAGAGGATTAACATTAATCCCCAATTCACATAACCTCTTTTTAGAATTGCAATCAGAAAAGAGGATTAACCATTACCCCCGATTCACATAACCTCTAACTCTAATTGCAATCAGAAAAGAGATTTAAACAATGAACAAATTTCCAAATCCCAAGATTGTGGGCGACAAAACTATAAACCCAATTCACATAACCTCTTTTTCTAATTGCAATCAGAAAAGAGGATTCCATTAACCCCCGATTCACATAACCTCTTTTTAGAATTGCAATCAGAAAAGAGGATTAACCATTAACCCCCGATTCACATAACCTCTAACTCTAATTGCAATCAGAAAAGAGGATTTAAACAATGAACAAATTTCCAAATCCCAAGATTGTGGGCGACAAAACTATAAACCCTCAATTCACATAACCTCTTTTTCTAATTGCAATCAGAAAAGAGGATTCCATTAACCCCCGATTCACATAACCTCTTTTTAGAATTGCAATCAGAAAAGAGGATTAACCATTAACCCCCGATTCACATAACCTCTAAATCTAATTGCAATCAGAAAAGAGGATTTAAACAATGAACAAATTTCCAAATCCCAAGATTGTGGGCGACAAAACTATAAACCCTCAATTCACATAACCTCTTTTTCTAATTGCAATCAGAAAAAGAGGATTCCATTAACCCCCGATTCACATAACCTCTTTTTTAATTACAATCAGAAAAGAGGATTAACCATTAACCCTCGATTCACATAACCTCTTTTTTTAATTGCAATCAAAAAAGAGGTTTTAAGCAATAAACAAATTTCCAAATCCCAAGATTGTGTGCCACAGAACCATAAACCCTCAATTCGAATAACCTCCAATTTGAAATGCAATCAGAAAAGAGGATTAACCATCAACCCACATTCACATAACCTCTTTTTTAATTGCAATCAGAAAAGAGGATTAACCATTCACCCTCGATTTACATAACCTCTTTTTTAATTGCAATCAGAAAAGAGGTTTTAAGCAATGAACAAATTTCCAAATCCCAAGATTGTGTGCCACAGAACCATAAACCCTCAATTCACATAACCTCCAATTTGAAATGCAATCAGAAAAGAGGATTAACCATCAACCCACATTCACATAACCTCTTTTTTAATCGAAATCAGAAAAGAGGATTAACCATTCACGCCCAATTCACATAACCTCTTTTTTAATTGCAATCAGAAAAGAGGATTTAAGCAATGAACAAATTTCCAAATCCCAAGATTGTGTGCCACAATATCATAAACCCCCGATTCACATAACCTCCAATTTGAAATGCAATCAAAAAAGAGGATTTAAACAATGAACAACCTTCCAAATCCAAAGATTGTGTGCCACAAAACCATAAACCCCCCATTCACAAAGCCTTCAATTTGAAATGCAATAAAAAAAGAGGATTTAAACAATGAACAACTTTCCAAATCCCAAGATTGTATGCCACAAAACCATAACCCCAACTTCACAACTTTAAACTTAAAATTCAAACAGGAGAGTATTTTGAAACAATATAAGAAAATATGCATACCGTAACCCTCCTTTTCTTCCCACTCTCCGAATCCCCAAATGATGAATTCTAATCTCTGCTAGCTTCACTGCATATTTATAACCACTGATCAGCTTCAATATTAAGCAATAAATTTCAAAAATCAATTTCCAACGGCACAATTAGCCGTTGGAGTAGGTTAGTTTCTAAAAATTTAACTACCTAAGAAACACGCTAATATACTTACCTACGAAGCGACTGCGTTTTATCCAGAGTATCAATCCCACTTCAAGTCCACAGTCGGCGTAGCTTCGAAACAAATTACGTCGTTAAGGACCGACCGCCCTTTAAGTCGATTGCGGCCATCGTCCTTCGTCGTTCCTTTTCTGGTGGTGCCCTAATTACTAAAGTCTTTCTACAAAGGCTCAAGTAATGCCGTTTCATCTTTTGCCCTTTGGGCCCGGATCTTGTAAAAACTGGAAAAGCCCGAACACAAAAACTTGTGTCACCTCCAAATTAAAATTACTGAATTAATTTTAATTCAGTTAAGATTTTTTTGATAGCGGTTACAACGGGTACAATTCGTCTAAGATCTCACAGGTCACAAAATTAATCTAAACGTACTCCTGACCCTGAGGTTCCTTTGTCAGGTCCCTCAACCAACAGAACACCACTCTGTTGGCTAATTCAGTTCAGATAAAATTACTAAACTTTTGATAAAAGTTCAGATAAAATTATATATTATTATAGAAAAAATTATATCGTTTTTGTACTTGCAGCTCCATGTACCATTTTTGTTGTAGGCAGTAGATGTAATTGTATATGACACCAATAAATAAGGGAAAATTAAAACAGATGTCTGCTTGATACAAGTAACTATATATCTCTATTACCCTTGCATTCCTTGGGCACAACAGGGAACCTAGCCTTATCAGTACAATAGTTGTAAATGGTGTACTTGTATCGGACCCAACGAAGGCGACGGTACTGGAACTTGTCTAAGTCGCGATATGCCTTCTGATCCCACCATTTCTTTCCTTGTGTCGCGCAGTATTTAGCATGAACTGATGACTCACATCCATCTATATGGAAACCTTTGTAGGATGCAGTGAATGGTGCATTTGCCCAGTTTGTTTTTTCTAGCCCGCCTCGAGTTGCCCAATCGTCCGCATTCCATAGGCTTGAATAGAGTTTCATAGGTTGGTTGAATGGGTATTTTACTCCTATAGCTTTGTTGTTTTTGAACACCCTGATTGGTATGTCATCCACAAAAAACCTGTTTACGTAACATATGTTAGTATGACCTATTATGCTGCAAATCAAATGCGTATCGAATGAGTTTAGGGCGTACTTACGTGATCTCGTAAGAGGTCCAGAGGATGGAGTAAGTGTGGAAGTCCTTAGTGGGATCAAACCAGAGGTAAATCCTTTGTTCCTTGTTTCCTTGGCCACCGGTGAATACATTAGTTTGCAGAATGTAGGGCTGTCCTGTCCTGTTACCTAGAAACTCAAAGTCAATCTCGTCGTGTTCGCCTACTTGTGAAGATAGCTGCATTGTTGATCGAAAACATGAACCCGTAAGTCATATAGTAAAGAGGAGAATGTGAAAAACATTAGGCAGATGATAAGAACATGTACATAGTAAGCAGTGACAGTTCCAGCAGAGTCCCCTGCAACCATTTTTATCTTCATACTAAAGTGTCCGAATAAGTAAGAACTTTTCGACTGAAAACCAGTACCTGAAAAAAGCGAACAAAATCAACATCAGCCACTACCCATTGTCAATCTAATACTGTAATACCAACAGTTTAATGGATTACATGATTGGATACCTGTGTAGTTATCAAGATTGAGCTGAATCTCAGTTCCTCCATTTAAGTACTTGATATGATCAAAAGCCCAAGTTGGGACATAGTGTTTACTAAATGGAACATCAACAGGCTTCTTTGGAGTTGCAGCCATTGTTGCCCTACATAACATGAAAACAAGACACAGACACAAGATGGGCATGGATGAATCCATGATGATTTACTAATTGAGAAGAAGATGGGTGATGTCTTCAGTTGTTGGACTGAGATGTGATCAGATGGTTATTATATAGTAGCAATTCTTGCAGTGTGGATTACAATATTAAATCAGTTAATTGAGATTTGCATTGTGATCAATAGACAATAACAGCTCAGTTAGCTATGACCCCATCAGTTTTAGTACTCTTTTAGGTCTCAAGAGTCAAGGCTGCATTGTGATTTAACTTTGAGCATTACTTGAGTTCTACCATTGATGCACCTGGAGGTTTGATACTTCGATCCAAGTGAGCAAAGACTTGCCTAGATTTGAGGATAGCAATTAACAGCATGTGGGTATCTGATCAGAACCACATGCCATCCATAATCTAGTTGCATTATCTTAACTGATAACTCACTCAAGAATCTATCAAGATTAATCAAATGTAGCATCATTTCATCATAGTGCATGGTTGTTTTCGGCTTAAGTAAACATCTCTTAACTATCAAGCTAAAGGAATGCCACTGAGATTAAGCAAACTCCATACACATTAATCACAGCTAGCTCTATAGCTGGTGCACAACTTATTTGAAGTTTACATACGGTACGTGCACCTGTAGAGATGCCTTGATTCAATCCTACGCAACCTGATCTTACATAGCACTGCATGAGACTGTTCAGATCTAAATGTAGAATTAGGAAGCACAAAAAGAGCTACTGCTAATAAAAAACTGCATTGACTTTGATCATACACACAGACTGTCAATGGATCAGGAGCAGACAGTTAACACCTGCATCCATTACATTATGTTACTAATATGTTATGAAAACTGTGACATGATTGCTTGGTTTGGAATCAGATTCATAACTGTTTATTTAAGTTGTTAGATTCTCTACTACTATTAGCAATTCTCAATCCCAATACACCAACAGGTACTAAGAATAAGGCTTTGGGAATATTTGGGCTTTGACACTAGGCCCAACTCTGATGATACAACTGAACGCTCTGATTGACTCGCTAATCGCTATGCACCTCTCTTTCATTTTCATATTATATTATATTTTTTCCTCCTAATTTTTAATTGAATTATTATTAGAGTTGAAATGCTTCAAATATTTGTCATTAATTTTATTTACAAATAATAATGTTCTTATATCAGTTTATATATACAGATGTTTACTCACAAGAATTTATCTTTTTTGATGGACACTTTACATCCGTCGATTATATTTAATCAATCTGATAAATACAATTAACGAATAAAGAATGGGATTCACAAATCCACCTAAAAAGCATAGATCAAAATGAGCAAACCTCTACATATGCATGCTCAGCTCAGGATGCGAATTTGTACAAAAAATAATAGGAGAAAAATAATTAGTAAATAACAACCGGCCATTATTTTGACGTGTTGTGAAAGAATCAGTAGACCAAGACACACGTGCGCTACCTGGTCAAAGTTGGATGAAAAGGTTAGGGTTTGTGGGGTTGGAGGATTTCGGTTTGGGTCATCCATCAACAGCTCTGAACCTTGTGTATACGGTAACCATTACTGTACTACAATAATTCATGCATTATTAACTAAACATGTCGTGTGATAATTGACAACAAATTAAATGATGTTATTGAAAATAAATACTATAAAATAGTTTTAGGATTCTTTTCAAAGTTGTCCAAAATACACAAGCAAATATTTACATAAATTGGGTGGCAGGTGCAACGCATAAATATGTAACATAACAAGCATTATTGACTCATGGCTGATGTACAACAGTAATAATTCAACAATATCAATTCTAACAGTGCATGCAATACCAATGCAGAGTTAAACAGTCCGCCAAGATTGACAAAGCTGATGATATACTGATCTAGAAGACCTTATTCTACCTAAGCAGCCACACGAATCTTAATGAAGACATCATGCGACAAATGTTATTAGTAACATATTAAACGCTATACATCATCGGTTCATGCATGTTGTGTATTAATATCGAACTATTGATACCTTTGACTTCAGCTCCCAAGCTCAAATATGGGCACAAGTCACAACTACACACGCCAAACCTCCTGCCACTGTGATAACAACTCTACTTCAGTAACTAGTCGCCAAAGCTCATCCATAAGCCATTAATTTTTAGAGATTCTGATTTCATAAAAGGTTCCTTGATTGGTGCCATGTTGAATAGAAAATGTAGTTAACGTCGATTATCAGGATGTTAAATTTAATTTACATGGATGATTGATGGTTAGGTGATACAATATTACAAATCAATACATCGCTTTCATTTTCGCGAATATTTGACGCAAAAAATGTTATCATATTCACCTTTGCTTTTGAGTATTAGTAGGAGTGTCTATCTTGTGAAACATCTTTTTTAGTGTACTCGTGAATTCACTTTGTATCTGTTTATTGCATTTATCATGTGCAATGTTACATGCAAAATATGTATTATTCATATATCTCATTAGCACAATCTCATTCATTAATAAAATACAATCAACAGTAGAAAAGTGAAATTCACCAATTCATTAAAAAAGATGGATCCTAATAAATTCTTTAGTAAGAGTATTTGCATCTTTCATGTCAAAAACCAACTTCAGTTCGCCAACTATTAGTACTAGATGCACGAATGCATAACATGGTCATCCACAAAGTGTCTCAGCCGGCGCCCACGAACAAACAACTTGTGCACACTAGTCCCTACAACCACATCCTTAAACAACCAATAACTTCAAATAGCCCTGGTCAAAGTCAAACAAGGTGACAAGCATTCCCAAAACCATCTGCTGTCTACTCCTTCCTATAAAATCTCAAAACTCACCAAAACAAGCTCTTCATTTTTTCCAAACATGGGTTTCAAATTCTGGAACTTACAACAACTCATCCCAACTTGCTTCTATCTCCTCCAAAACAACAACAGCCACGTGTCATTTGTAAGCCCACAGGATTATCCACGTCAGCAGATGACATACAATCCTGACCGTCCACAAACTCCCCGACGGAAGAAGAAGCGTCCGATCAAAGTGATAACATCAAACGGCATCGTATTAGTCTACACAAAACCAATCCGAGCATCGAAGCTTATGGACGAGTTTCCGACTCACCTCCTCTGCCGATCCGACTCGTTCTACATCGGCCAAAAGATCCCATCTTTGAATCCTAAAAAGAAGCTCAAACGCGACCACAACTACTTCCTCCTCCCAAAACCCTATTTCCAAACAACCCTAACATTCGCCTCCGCAGCCGCATCATTCGCGGCCGCCGCCACTGCCCAGCCGCGAGGACTCTGTTCTACCAAACTCGCTAACAGTTGCAGAGCTTTCAACATCGAGAAAGGGAGTAACGGAGGATTGAAGATCAGAGTGTCGGATGAGTTTATAGCGCAGTTGAGTAGCGAGCAGAGGAAAAGGACGGATTTTGATGATGAAATTGGAGAGGATGAGAAGAAGAGGAGGGTTTGTAACACGCCGCAGCTGGTGAAGGACTACGAGAAGCTGGTGGGGTCGAGTCGGCAATGGAGGCCGAAGTTGGAGACGATTAAGGAGAAGGAGAAGCGAAAGTTTAAAGCTTTTAGGAGGAAAAAGGGTTTGCAAGCTGCGAAAGGATTGGTTTTGAATCAGCTGCATCAATCACAGATGTCACCGATGGTGAAGTCGCCTAGGTTGAAGAACAGTAAGCTGGTCAAGCTCCGGAAATGGTGAATATGTTGGTTGATTAGATTTAGGGTTAGGTTTAGATGATCTGGAAAGTTTGGAAATTGGAGTTTTGTACGTATATTAATAACAAATACAGATTGAATATGGCTTTGGAATAACATTATGGCGCTTTGTTTGAAGTTCTGATCTAAAGAGAGCAAGTCAAACACGACTGGTGACTGCTGCTGGTTTCCAGCAGCTCAGTTTGACTCAATAGTTGTTCCATGGAATTAGTAGCACTGAGAACAAAAATGGTTCACGCACAGCAGTTAGTTAGAGAGCCGGTGTGACTTGTGAGACTGGTCGAAGAACTGGTGGAGTAGTGATTCACATTTCTAACACAACAAATATAACTGTGAATTTTTGACATTCTCCATTTGTGCCATAGTAGACCGTAACTACCAATGAGAACATAACCTATCTAAAATGGATAAAATACCTCTAACATAAATAACTTATTTTTTCCGGAACGTCTAATGTGGGAATTAAGACAAAATTCTAATTCGAGAAGCAAGTTCTGACAGAGAAAATGTATCAAAATGATGATCACTACCAAGCAAACATGAGATTCATTTGAACACTATTAACCAAAGAACCTAAACTTAAAAAAGGGAAAAACAATGCAGAAGTATTGATAGAATCCTAACACTATCAGAAGTGAGATAATATCTATGAATTGAGAAATGCAAACAAAAGACTCATAAGTATCAGTAACAAAAAACTGCCATACAGGTATCTTCAAATTGAGTCACTGTCATCAACTGAGAAAAACTAAATATTGTTCAAGACATTTAAAACTTCAAAAACAGTCTTACAAGCTTAAAAGGTAATATCTTAGTCTCCCTTCTTTCTGAATGAACATCCTTCTGTAAGCCTTGCCTTGCCACCGGTAGGCTGGCACAAAACATTCTGGCAACTACCGCAAAGCACCACGGTTTGAGAGTGGCTAAAAACAGTTGTACTGCAATAAATAATCAAAAGTTAAAACAACTCAAACACAAGACATAAATAATAAAAAATAAAATTTTAACAATTTCAATGTAATTAAGAGAAGAGGGTGCAGGGCTTTACATGTTAAAGCAGCCTTGACATTTCACATCCTGCAAACAAATCATACACACATAACCACACATCAGTGCAATCAGATTCCAACAGAAAAATATTCACCAAATTCAAAAAAGATTCAATTTTTATGACAAACCATGAAAAACGAATTGGGAGATTGCACAAGACGCTTCAACTTATGCTTCCTCTTCTCGAGCTCAGCCGGTGGGTTGAGTAAATCAATGTCGTTCGGGAGAGTCTGCAATAACCAAACCACTCAAAAATTACACAAAAAGATACCAATTCGATATATACTGACAAAACCGATATCTTTAAGTCACCCACCATCTTCGCAGTAGGCAATTCAATGGATTAGTCGAGAGGCACGAAACACAGATGCAGCAAAAAAACTAGGGTTTCAGTGATGACACAATTAAGGTTGTTTATATACTCGACAAAACTATATGGGCTGTGTAAACTGTCGTTTGGGCCGAATGTTCGAAGCTAAGGCCCGTTGGTCAGATTTTGCATGTCATAAAACTAGCGGGTTCATAAGCAAATTATCTTAACTATCTTTGAGGGTAAAGTTTTAAAAGGACGATTAACTTTTCGAAGACAAGGATTATAATCTAATGGTTGAAATTTATTATAAAATAATCATCAATTCTAATCGTCCCGTATTTTTCGCAAATTCAACCGTCTAATTTAGTTAAAATTCAATTTTAATCTTAACAATCAATTTATTAAAATCAATGATTTTATCCTCTTATCTTACGTATATATATAGGGAAAGTATCATGTGGAACCCCCAGCTTTTCATGGATTCATTGATCCCTCTTTGCATTCGTTGATTGCATCTACTGTTTGCATTTTGGACGCACCAGATTGTGTCAGCGCATTAATGAGCATGTGCAACTCACGTGTGCATTTGTCATGTGCAACTCACATATGCATTTCAAAAATGCAAACACGTGGCACAATCTGGTGCACACAAAAAATGCAATCAACGGTAATGAAGGGGATTCATGGATCTATAGAAAGAGGGGGTTACACATGATACTTCTCCTATATATATAATGTCATCTCAACCCTCTCCTTAAATTCAGACAGATTAAACTGCGCAAAAAATTTGTTCCTATCGAGTCGGTCCTAATCAACTTAATTATTAAATAGCAAACTTTATCTGAGTACAAATATTTGTTATTGATAAATATATTCAGTACGAGTCAAGTAGGTAGGAACAAAGTTGGTTGTGTAGCGAGCCATGAACGCTCTAGCAGCCACCAGTCGCAACTTCAAAAACGCAGCTCGGATTCTTGGTTTGGATTCCAAGATCGAGAAGAGTCTCACAATCCCCTTCAGAGAAATTGAGGTACTTTGTCTTTTACAGCTTCATCTTTTTAAGGTTTTAGTTAAACTTTCGGTTTCATTGATGGGCTTGTTTTTGTTAAAGAAAACTTGTAACTGTGACTGATCAAATATGTATAGGTTGAGTGCACTATTCCGAAAGACGATGGTACTTCAGTATCCTACGTTGGATTTAGGGTGCAACATGATAACGCTCGAGGACCCATGAAAGGTGGCATCAGATATCATCCTGAGGTATCTGTTTTACTTCAGAATGATTGAGATTTCAAATGATTTTTGTAACACAATTTGCTAAACTCTGTTTGATGAAAAGGTGGATGCTGACGAGGTGAATGCTTTAGCGCAATTAATGACTTGGAAGACGGCTGTAGTGGATGTACCTTATGGAGGAGCCAAGAAGGGTGGTGTAGGATGTGTTCCTAAAAGTTTAAGCAAGAGTGAACTTGAACGCCTAACTCGCGTCTTTACTCAGAAAATTCATGATCTTATTTTGTTTAGTTTATCGACCTATTTATTGGCAGACTTCGCATTTCAGAACCTTGGTGGATTACTGGGAAGAGAATCTGCAACTGGCCGTGGAGTAGTTTTCGCTACTGAGGCATTACTGGCTGAGCATGGAAAATCGGTGAAAGATATGACATTTGCCATTCAGGTGAAAATTCTATATTATAACATTTAAGACATGAATCAAATACTGTTTCGAGAACCCGTTGTTTAATTACCACCAGGGATTTGGAAATGTGGGATCTTGGGTTGCAAGGTTACTGCACGAGCGAGGTGGAAAGATCATTGCAGTCAGTGGCATCTCTGGTGCAGTAAAGAACACCAGCGGATCGATATCCCTGCCTTACTTAAACATAAGGAAACCACAGGGCGTTTAAAACACTTTGATGGAGGTGATGCCATGGAGGCAAATGCACTCCTAGTGCAGGAATGTGATGTTCTCATCCCTTGCGCTGTAGGCGCAGTGCTTACAAGGTTCAAAACAAAGTTTCCACTTCATAAGTTTTATGGCTTGGTTGCTTAACTAAGAGTAACCTTTTAGTCCATTTTGAATGGTAAATATGTACCTGCAGGGACAACGCTGGAGATGTGAAAGCCAAATTTGTCGTAGAGGCTGCGAATCATCCGACTGATCCTGATGCAGATGATGTAGTTTGTTTTTTGCAATATTTTTTTACTCTTCAGTGTCGTAAATTCACTAGTATATACGCGAATGCTGGAGGTGTGACTGTGAGCTATTTTGAATGGGTTCAGGTAAACACATTTAGGCACAAAACTGAGTTTTTTCTCTTTGGGTCAATCGCGGATGATGAAGTATTCTGATCTTCACTTTTGCAGAATATTCAAGGTTTCGTGTGGGATGAAGAGAAGGTGAACAATGAACTGAAGCGCTACATGACTTGTGCTTTTCATAACATCAAAGAAATGTGCAAGTATCACAACTGCAGTCTGCGAATGGTCCTTCACGCTTGGGGTTAATCGTGTTGCTCGATCCACTGTTTCACGGGGTTGGGAAGCATGAATTCAGCATCTCTTCTTGCATCAGTTTTACAGATATTCTCAAGTCATTCAGCTTTGCCATGCTAGTGTTTATATTTTGAGGTTGTTTTTTTCACAATTTACAAAAACACTGTGACCATCCACGAAGCATATTCATAACATCATACTTTTGCCGTAAAAACATATTGACCATGTCAATACAATGCTGTCTTTATTGTCAATGCAATTTGAGAGAGGTACTTTGTAGATCATACATAACTTATTAGGTACAGCAAACAAGTCGACAACAAAAAAAGATGTATACCAAATGTGAGCCAAAGTTGTGCAATATCTGCTCTGAGTAACAAAAAAGATGAGCTTGTGGAGATTATCTTCATTCAGCATGGGAGTCCATTGAGAGAGTGGTCTAACCAATGAGCAACTTGTTTTCGTCCAGGAAGGTATAGGTAGGGACCTCGAGGTTGTATGGTGCAGGTCCTTTGCGAATCCGACCAGATATGTCATAATGAGAACCATGGCACGGGCAAAACCATCCACCAAAGTCACCAGCATTAGGCAATGGAATACAGCCCAAGTGTGTGCAGACTCCAACAACAATGAGCCACTCTGGGTTCTTAACTCTGACAGCGTCCTCTTGAGGATCTCGAAGAGAACCAAGATCAACACTGTTAGCCAATTTGATATCATCTTCAGTTCGCCGCCTGATGAATACTGGCTTCCCACGCCATTTTACAGTAACTGTGGTCCCAGGTTCAATGCTAGAAAGATCAACCTCGAGAGAAGCAAGGGCAAGAACATCTTTGCTGGCAGACATACTCAGAACAAACTTAAGAACCAAAAGACGGATTAATGAAGCATACACAAACCTTCCACCAGTCAAAACGAAGTAGGCAAATGCACGCTTGCTTGGGTCACCTGGAGGGAAACGCTCGTGGTTATGTTCATCATAAACGATATTGGCAGATGGGTTCTTCAAAGCCGCCACTGTCGGTGGAATGTCTGGGATAAGGTCATGACTTGTGGCAACAGACTGAGAAGAAAATCCTGAAACAGTTAAAATCAAGGGTTGGTAGATAATACTACTACGACAACTTTAAAATGTAACTCATAAAGCCACAATTTAAGATTTTTTTCATACATCTACAACTCGACTGCTATTTGATGATTGCAGATACATGGATAGCAGTAGCACTAACATTTTGCATCAGGATCATTATAATGGAAACACAATCAAAGAACAGTGAAAATACAAACATGATCATCAACCGAAACACATATATGCATGGGAGTTTAGCAGACCATTCTCGTAATATTATCATCTATGTTCTTAGACTAAAACCAAAGAACAGAAAAAAGAACAATGCATGAAGACCTAGACAAAACAATTGAAGTTAACCTTTTTATTTTCTAAACATTACATAAGAACCAAATGTCAAACATCCAAAGTTACATTATCTAGTAAATTTCAAGAATCCCTAGATGCGTAATAAATCACTTTCTGTTCATCATAACCCTAAATCAAAATGCTAATTAATCATTTCATCAGGATTTCAGATCAATCAAAATATATATAAGGAAGGAGCGAAGGCAAACCTCTGATGAGATTCCGAATCAGAACGTCCCTGTCAGAATTCAGCGGAGATCGAATTGACTTTTTATCATCAGGGAAATTGAAGTTGCCAAAGAAAACGGCGGAGGACGCCGGCTGGGGAGATCTAAAGGATAGAGATGAGAGCCTCCTCCCTGCTACTCTCAGCATCTTGACGACCCGATTACTCTTCCGACCGGTCTTTCTTGGTTCTTTGGATCTCGCTTCGCTAAGGGTGTCGCGTAGTCTTCATTGGTGAGGGTATTTTCGGTATTTGAAAATATTCCTTCAATTTGAGTCTTTTGACATTTGGGCTATGGGTTGGGCTATGAGTTGGGTTATGGGTGGGAGTTGGGTTATGGGCTAGAGATTTATTCGTGTTAATTTATTTTTTTGATGGATTCGTAAATCTCGTTTTGTATTCGTAGATTGCATTTATTAATGGACGAAATCGTGTCAACTCATTTGAGACATTTGAGTTGCACATGACATATTCTCATTGATGAAATGCAATTAACAAATGCAAAATGAGATTCATGAATCCACAAACAGATGGATCCACATGAGCAAACTTATTAATATGCATGTCAATTATATAGCCGGAGAAGAAAAGTACTTCCTCCGTCCCATTTGTTTGTCCAAAAGTAGATATTTATGAAACGAAAAAATAGATAATGTGTAGTAAAGAATGAATTGTTTAGATAAATATGAGTGAAAATTTAAAATTTGTGGATGAGAATGATTGAAAGTTGACAAATATTAGGTGTCTTTCAAAAAAGAAAGTAGATAAATATTGTGGGACATAGTATTACACGGAGTAAGATGTAAATTATGATCCCACTTAAACAACATTCTTTCACTTCACATAGCCGCCCAGTTTGCATGCGCAGAGTGAATCGGCTGTGAACGTGAGAAAACAACAGTAGTGACTTTCCACTTTCTTCCCCTCTTTAAAATTTAAAGAACACTTTATTTCTATTCAAATTGGTGCTTTATTCGATCATATTCATGCTCTATTTTATGGCTGGACAGATGTGAGTCCTCATTTGATGAATGGTTATGGAATGATGCACACACTGAATACGTAGATTTTTTCTACAATTTGGAGTATTACTCACTAGCTTTACAGCTTTTTAACTGCAAAGATGCATGCAGTAATAATGGAGTATTAAGTTTGATTTGTAACTCTGTGATTGAGAAAGAGACTCGACTGATGTGTTTGATTGAAAACCAACCGAAAGCCACATGGTGCTCGAATCATATTTCATCACTATCTTTGTCCCATATTCAAACTGATTGAGACGCATTTAGTCTCTAACCATACGTATGCATTGCATGTGCGGCTAAAAATGGTTCAAAGACTCAAAGTAGCCTACCTATATTTAGGGGAGAGTCAAGTCATATGTCATAAGCAATCAGAATCCGGGTATTGAGCTATTTTTGTCATCTACTTTGTGAAGGTGTCCAGACTCCAGTGCATTTTGCACTTGTGTATTACTCCCTCCGTCCCATTATGAGTGTCCCATTTCCTTTTTGGATGTTCCAAAATGATCTTCTCATTTCCTAAAATAGAAACTTTTTACTTATACATTTACACTCTCTTTCATACTTTTTATCCCACTCATTCTCTTTCTTACTTTTTATCTCACATTTTTCAATTTTCTTAAAAACCGTGAAAGTTCTCAAATGGGTCACTCAAATTGGGACGGAGGGAGTACCAGTTACCACCACTGTGTTCAGGGCTGATCACTTTATGTCTTATGGCATAGTAGAAGCTTACGTTACGTTAAGATAAATAATAGCCAAGAGTTCAAACAATGCAATTGGAAAATGGATAATTCTAGTAACTAATTGGATAATAACAAAAACTTCATTTTATGTAGAATAAAAAGATGAAAATATATGAATAAAAATAAACTTTATATAATAAAATAAATATCTAAGTTTAACTAATATTAGCAAAATTGGAAAAAATGAAGCTAAAGACCATATTTGATCTATGTCACACAAAAATATTGCAATTGAATGCCACAAGGTGAATTCTGTTAAATAATAAAGAAGTCAGCTGATTTGTCACACACTGACTAATTGAATGAAAATTATTATGTAAATATTAGATCTTGAACCATGATGCTTTTAACTCACAAAAATTAATTCACTATATCTTGAATCATAACCTTTAGCCGATTTTTGGATCACACCGGAGAATTTGTGAATATGTACTTTTCAATTTATCAAATTCAAAAGGAAGCATCTCTCTGCAAGGGTCAGGCATGCTTTGTTACAACATGTCTTTTGTTTTATACGCCTTGCTGCCCATGTCTTGGTCGCAATTTAAACATGCGGTTGATATCATGTTTTGTCATACTTTCGGGACCTATTTTATTCAATACGACATTATCATCATATAAATGATCAAGAAATGGAACCTTAACTCGTCTTAGTGCATATGTTTCATGATCATCGCCACAAACAACAACAATCAAATCCAAATCTCAAACAGCTAGCCATGGATCTCTTTACAAAGACTGATAAATGATCATATGCGTTTGGACTTATCGATCCATCCATTCGACCATTCATTTGGAACTTCTTTAGGCTTCCTTTTCTTTAGGCTTCCTTGGTTGCATGTGTAGCTTCGCATCTGTATTTGTAATGCAAATCTTGTTTCATTCAGTTTTATTTATATTTAATAATTTTCAGGCAGGAGTACAGTTTTTTGTTGATATGTTATATGTTTAAGGATCATCATTGAAATATGAATTATTTTGAAAATATAAAATCTGATAACACAATTACACAACAAAGGACTTGCAAATTACAAAACATATCCAATAAACATAAATTCACCTCTACACTCTATAGCATTACATAATTTAGTGCAATAACATTAAGCCTCATGCATATCCTGATTCCATTTGCCAATGCATTAGAATGATCTATATATTATGTTGATGATCAGCCACCAAAATCATTTCCATGCCCGGAAAAATCTGAGGATCCACCGTACCAATGTGGATAGTAACCAAATTGCTGCTGTTGCTGTTGAGGAGAATTTGAGTAACCAGATGTAGAGAACATGGGGGATGATGAGGAATGAGAACTTTGGAACTGACCTTGGTTTGTGCTCAAATAATTGGAGTACAATGGGAACTCAACATCATTACTAGCGAGAATTTGAGCATACTCATCCAAGTGAGGATAGCCCACTGAAGAAGAAGACTGTTGTGAATGTGGCTGAGGCTGCTGCATGATGCTGTGTTGAGAAGTGTAGTTACTTTGGGACGTGTTTCCTACATTATTATTGTTGGCAAAGTGAGTGGTGCTGCTGGTGCAGTTGTTGCCACCTTGGATTATCTCGGGGAAGTTTAGTTTAGCCTTAGTCCCTTTAAACTTTAGAGCGGCATTGTCATATGCTATGGCTGCATCCTCCGCCGTGTCAAATGTGCCTAGCCATACTCTTGCTGCCTTCTTTGGGTCGCGGATTTCAGCTGCCCATTTTCCCCATGGCCTTTGTCTCACACCTCTGTAGTGTCTCTTCCTCACACTATTTTCTACAGTTCACCACAAAGAAAAATCAAATGAGTTCACCAACGTTGAATAATACTCTTCCAAGTCATTGTATGGAAAGACAAATGCATTACCATCAACAAAATGTTGTCAAATTTGATTTCTCATGTTCTCATCAAATAGTAAAGAAAGAATGTTCAAACATTTGATGATAAATATAAAATTATACAGTATTAATGTACAAACAAGAGAATTAATGTAAGCCAAATCGACCTTCTCCTTAGTGTCTAAACACAATTGGACAGACATTTGACACATACATACAACAAAAATGAATGCATACCTAATTCAAACAAACTACTAGGAGTAACAAAGATGCATAAAAATATGAGTCATCACCCTAACTATATTTTTAACAAGATCTTTTCGACACAAGAACTGAATTTAGGTTTATGTCACTGTCCCTATCTCAATGCAACATCTGTTAATACTCATTCTCATTTTATTACTTAAGCCAACCCCTAAACGAAGTAATTATAAGCTAATAAACCATCTGGAAAATTTACAGATCCACACCTTGTGGCCTTGTTTGGTAGGTAAGGATCTATCCATGTGTATGTCTAGTGCAGCTTAAATCCAAAGATGAAAGAGTTCCTTACGGAACAAATTCCTTGCCAGTGGTTTGATTAAATACTATTTAGTGCTAATAGACATTCTCTACAATTCATAATGATTTTTTCAGTTGACCATTTCAATTTAATTAAATTTTGAACACGACCACACCATTACTAAAACAATAAAATTGTAGAATTTAAAAATCCATATTTTGGCATATAAAAATGACCATAAAAAGCTAGTAAGATGCTGTATTGATACCTTGTTGATCTTGAGCTTGCTGGCGAGGCGAGGCCCGATCTTGTGTGACGGTGAATCGTGGGGTGGCAGCTGGCTGAGATGAGGAAGAGGGTGTAGTAGGTGTTTGGGTGTTGTTATTAGTAGACATGACTTGTGTGAGAGCTGAGATCATGACAGACATGTCGTTGTTGGAGTTATGATCACCCCAGTGGAGCTGACCATGTTGATGGCCATCATCAAACTGGAACTGACCATGTTGTTGTTGGGGAGCTGGTTCTGCAGGCAAGGCCCGCTTTCCATGTCTCCTCTGATGATCCACTTTTACTAATTGGAAAATACTTACAAGAGCAGCAGTAGCAGTTTAGCTGATTGACTGTTGCCCAGGTGCAGCTAGGGTTGAGCAAGAGAGAAGCAGGGGGAGGCTGCAAAGAGTGGAAATGTTGTACAAGAGGAGAGAAGTATTTAGGGTTCTGATATTGTGTGGCTTTGGCTCCTTTATATAGATGCCCACAAATGTTAACTAGAATTAGTGTTGGATAAGCTATACACATTCACGTTTTTGTCAAGACATCATTATCTTAGGTTATCTAATAATAATTACAGAAAGAAAATTATATGAAAAATAGTTTCAAACCCAACCCGATTTTTTACAAATTCAGCCACACAATTTAATTGTATTATTTATATAAACGGGTGACATTACGGTCTTTGTTTTACAAAAAATATTGTCGCCTTTAATCATATCCTTATTATTTGATTGCTTAATAGTTTAGTAAAAGATTTTGTAAGGAAAATTTTCATATTAAATTATATTACAGTTGAAACGTGACCAGTAAATACAAAATATATTAAAGCGGAATCTTGTTAACTAGTTCCTGTCAGAAAACTGAACCTGTTCAAAATATAAGTCTTTTGATTCAATTGTTTAAACTTGCTTTGGATGTTTTGATTCCATATCTAAACTATACATATTATTCAATTCTTGCACGGTCAGATATTGAAGACAAACTGTTGTTTAATTTTGAATGTTAAAAATTGTTTTTCACATTTAAAGAAGCACAATATTATTTTTATTTAACAAAAAGAAATATTCATAAATTTTATTGATATTTTTGATGGATATAACTTTGTTTGAGATTATCTCGATGATGTGTATAACTTGAATGATGGTAGTGTCAAAAAGATGAATGAATTATGCGCTGTATGTGAGTTAGAGTAGAGTTTGTCTGTCGTACACCCTTTGAACCTCTTCGTATGACACGTGTCACTTTCTTTAATTTTGTAACCGATTCAGTCCCTTCAGTTATACGATTTGCTACTTTACCCCTATTTTCTGCATTAACTTTTCCTCTTTATCTTCTTTCACTTCTTTTCTAAATCGATAAGCTTAAAAGGATTGTGAAGCCCTAAATGAAACAAACATTTGGATGTTCACTTAGAATAGGTTTGGCCTTAATTATCGTTGAGATGGATATGATTAGATGTTGTTAGGCAAAGTTTATACCTACTAAGTTGTAAGTATTAAATATGTTCCTAAAAATTTGGCATCTGCACACATCGCCCTCTTACATGCATCAGGCTAAAAATGACACTCAGAACAATCAGCTCAACTGGCGGGTGACTATCACAATCAACATCTATACGTTACTCCACACACAGTTAAACACTAAGCTCCTCACTAACTGCTAAGTAACTTGGATCATCTATTGTAGTGGCTCGTGGATCCAACTTTGTATTCACTGATTGAATTTTATCAATGACTGAGATTACACAATGTCATTGTATTTGCATATATGCATGTCACGGTCAAAACATTTTGCAACTTACATGTCTCATTACTCATGAGTCTACCAAAAATAATGAATTCACATAATACAATCTTTACTTTATATATACTGATTTACTGCATAAGTATTATCTGCTATATACTTATCTACTGCATTCGGTACGGCTTATCATCATCTTGTCGACAGTTAAGCTCCTCACAACTCTCGTCACCTGAGAGTTACTCACTATGATAATTAGAAACCAGATTCGATCATTTGTTTCGTATTGTCACATACAATAGTATTCTGTAAGATCGGGTGTGCATGTGTAGACAAAATATATCAAATCATTTTAGGTTGGCAAGTTATAGCACTCCAAAGTGGACAGTCCCTAGCCATGTACACTAGCTCCAAACACAACATGGGATGGGTCATTGAGTTGCATGATCAGCAACTTAATTAGGGTTTAATAACGGATCTAGTTAGACATGACTGCATGAATCCAAAATGTCACTCTCTAGCTCTACCTCATTACTCTATTTAGTTCTCTCATTCATGCATATAAACAGCTCAGTTCATGTATAAAGAAAACAAAAGTATAATGTGCTGGTCCATCGATTAATTATACCCATCAACAAGCTATGAAAACAACATGTGCCATGTGGTTTGGGGTATAATAATAAGTTTTTTAAAGATACTAATTAGATACTATAGCTAGTTGCACTCCCGAATACAATAAGTGTAATGTTGAATGTGGCTATCTCATTTCGGATGTGGTTCCTTATGATTCAAATATATATATTTTACATCTATATATATACATTAATTATTTTCGGATATGTGACATTTCTTCCAATTGATTATTTTCAGCATGCGGAGCTAAATTACTCCTAGAGTCAAAAATGTTTGTATTTTGAGAGTTAGAGTTATCAGACTACATTAGTTCATATTCATCTTCCGCGATCATAAAATTAAATTGGTAAAATAAGAATAAATAAACAAATATAATCGATCATCGATCCATACAAAAGTGCTACTTATACATTACAAGTTGCTAGTGGTACCAGTTCCCACTTACGTGCATTACCAAATTGGCTAGGATTACCCACATGTGCACAAGTTTGATCTAATAAACCTTAGATTGCTAGTTATTATGTGGTGCTTGCTAACTTCATCTTCAACACTTGACGTGGCTAACCTACACCCGAAGCCAAGTGTGTTTTTTGTTTTTTAGTTTAATAAGGTGGTAGATGTATACTGACAAGAAGCTCTGACTTGAAACTTAGGAAATAAATATGGTATTAATATGGTTGATTTTGTCTTCAAGTACAACTGAGACAAGAATGCCCTGATTGAGCACAACAACTGTGCATTTGTGGGTTAGATTGTTGTTTTATCAAATAGCAGATGGACAGAAGTAATGTGTTATGCGATGCATGTGCAAGTTTAGCAATAACTTGGAAGCTTCAACCCTACAATGCATGCCTCTTGGCATTTACTGTTTGATTGATAGTCTAGTTATATATGGACTGTTCTTGGCTTTGGTTTTTGATTCCTTGTCTAGAATCATGTTCTATTAATTAGGTGTGAACATTGTAATTCGTCTATTTTTGTCAAATGAAGGTGAGAGTGTAGGCTGAATGCATGTGCTTCAAAATATGCAGTAGATGAGATAATGTTTTGATTTAATGTCGCAAAATTCTTGAAAAAAAGTCGTATTGTGTTGATGTCATTTTCAATATTCAATAATGATCTGCCCTACATGTATTGAATTAAGTAAATGAGCACGAATAGAATAGTAAATTATTAGGCTGATCAGCACTTAATGGCATCCTTGTAAGTCTTCGAAGCCCTACCGGCTTTCTGAGCGTGACTGTTGAAAATTGAGTAAAGGGTTTAAAGAAGAATAGGAGCCAAAAAAAGATAATTTGAATTCACAAAATGAGATCAAGTCTTGGAAACATGTTCCAAAAAATAATATTTGTCGGATGGAAATGTTTATTACATTTGAAATCCATCCCTTTGTCGTTAATTCAAACTTGGAAAGGAGTTCATTGGGATTTGTCGCTGACTTTCGAGGCCTTGGTAATGTGCCTTTAAATTATCGTGACATGAACTCTTTTTAGCTTAGCTACTTTGGCTAATGTACATAGCACTGTGGTTTAGGACTGTTTCTAAGTTAAGGTCACCACATCACATGCGTAGTTATTTAAGTAAGTTATCGGCAAAGCTAGCAGGGACCAGTTTGTATTGACTGCAGTGCGTGTTCACATGCACATATGAAAGCCCTAATGATATATTACAATAGGATGAATATGCTACATTAAGACAACTTGAGGAGCTGAGCAGATACAAGAAAATAATGCCACTCATATATATTCCGAGGTTGTATCATGTGGAACTTTCCCTTTTCATGGATCTATGAATCCCCCTTTGCAGCCGTTGATTGCATTTTCTGTTTGCATTTTGGACGCACCAAATTGTGCTACGTGTTTGCATTTTTTGAAATGCACACGTGAGTTTGCACATGACATAAAAAGGGAGAGTTCCACATGATACAATCTCTATATATTTATACTGAGACAAAATTGCGACAAGTATTTGTGTCATCCATACTGAGGCCAATTACAACAAGATAGCTAGACACACTTGGGAGTTGGGAATAATGTCCAAGCACAACATTAGTGGTAGAGACAAAATGAAGAGACCATACAAATTACTAGGAGAAAAGACAAATGCCACGGCAAGGAAAATATACCTCTGCCAACGCTTTAATATACTCAGAGAACAATCCAAAATTTTAGAGCAAACTAATGCTCATTATCCAGCCGTAGCCCAGTAATTACCCAAAACACTGGGATCCCAGCGGATCAGTTAGCTTTGGCTACATGGATTTCTTTTGCACAATTAAGGGGCATCAGGGAAACCATTATCTGATGCTTTTCTAGTTTAAACGCTTAGTACATGATATGACACAGATCAAAAAATTCCATCTTGGGGATCTGGGTGGTCAGTGGTTTCAGAAAAAATGTAGTTAGTCGGAGTCCCTAGCAGAGCCAGAAGATGAATCACTCACACAAAACCCCTCACCATTTGCTAAACTTGGAGGGTTTCCCTGCTCGTCATTAGATTGACTCGGTCTTGTCTTTCCCATTCTGGGTCGAATATGAACTCCCATTGGGAAAGGAACCTGCAGAACAAAGTTATTGTAAGACGAGCTCAAATTGGCAATTCAAAACCACATACTAGTACTACCATAAACAATTAACTCCAAAGAGAAAATCCTGCCTAGTTGTAAAGTAAGACCGTCGACCTTGTGAATCACACCCACCTGTGAGGCGGTATGATCACTTTCAGTTGACATACCTGATCGCCTGCGTTTGGACCATCTGTATTGAAAAGAATAGGACGACATCGCTTGTCCTCATTCATCAAACTCGAGTTCTGGAAATGTGCAACAAGAGCAGCTTTTCCTTGAATGCGAGCATATGCAATTGATGCCACCTTTTCGCTATTGAACTTTTCCCATTTCTTTCCATTAAAAGCCTGTTAAAATTTTCTTGAGAGTTATAAACTAGTTTATATAATTAATTTACAAAATTAGCAACACCACCACAATACTGGTTTTTGTATTTAATTAACATCTAAAACAAACCTGGTAAAAAGAAACAATCAACTTAGGTTCTGTCATGTTTATGAATGCATATCCGACATTGCATTTGTTCTGCCAAAATAATCATGAGTAAGCACATTAGAATCCAGACAAATACAAGCTATTGTCGTGTATTTTCAAAGCAGAAAGTAGAGTTTAAACACTTTTACCTTAAAATCAATGGGCAGATAGATGAAATCATAAGTTCCTTTATGGCATTCATCAATAGCTGCCAGCAGCATTTTAGATGTGTACCTGCAATGAGACATCTAGGATTAGCAACATTAAAAATAAAGAGAACAGAACAATCAAACATCTCAATGGCTCCTATCATAAGTATCAGTCACATGCACCTATCACTGTTTACATACTCAGCCATGATATCTTATTATATACTGCGAATCAAAACAAAATCCAACCATGAATCCCTAAACGAGTAGTTGAACAAGATTAAAAAAAATTAAATCAAAACCTATCCACCTCTTCATCTGCATGATGTATATTTCCTATTATGATGTAACTTAATTCCAACCATGGTCTTACTTAAACAAGACAGAGTCAAAGGTCAACTACGTTATCTGTCGATTCTTAACATCATTTTTCAAGACATTAAAAAAGTATCAACTATCAACATAAGCACAACAACAGGAAACAGCATACTCATAACAGCCTACCTACCCAATAGGTAAGAAAGTGATAGTACTAAGAGATCAGACATCGGAACTGAGAAAAAACAGTTAGTAACTATAAAGGAATGAATAGCGTACTTGTTGGGAATATTCTTTATCATAAGTGTTGTACGGCTGTCTTCCCCTTGCAGTATGCGGTCAATGTCAAGTTCAAACTGTTTCTTGTTATCTGTTTGACTAGACACAGTTTCGTTTCTGCGGACTCGGGCAGTTTCATTCGGAGAGTCAAATGAATTCCTCATTCCAACCATCTGGCTCTGACTAGGAAACATCACACATCTCTGCTGATGAGAATGCAATCCCATGCCCCTGGAGGTTATTGATGAATCATGGAAACTTCCACCAGTATGTGGTAAAACACTGCGAGAAACAAACTCCATGCTTTGTGAAGACAAATCGGACGTTCTCAAATTCCCAAAGGAACCCAGGTGGAAAGCAGATCCATCAACGGACTCTCCAGAAAACGCACGCTGCATTTCCCAGAGAGAGGGTTAATAGCAGGTGCGGATCCCACATGATGACTCGTAATATGCATCATACGGTTCGGCATAAGGGCCGGTGCCCTCGATATGCCATGAAGGTGCTGTTGATGTTGAAATCCATTAGCAAATGATGGTGAGTTGGGTAACATCATGCTGGCATGATGAGGATTTGGAGAATTGTTCCACGAGTAACGATTTCCTGGATGTACCCGATTCCCATTTCCTAGAGAAACATAAAAAATTGCCATTACACTAAAGAAAGCATAATATCTCACAAATGTAAAATAGAGGCTTTAAATGGAAACATGATCAGCAATAGAAAAGCTAAGACTGTAAAGAATCTTCAAATGCTCAAAACAACACATCACCACAAACATTCACACTAAACAGATGCTTTATACACAGATGAAAGAACAGGAAAGTGAATCTTATAACTGAAGTTTTACACATGTTTCCTAACACAAACAGCAAACTTTTTAAGAGAGTACGCATTAAAAATGAGTGAATTAAACAAAAAATTATAACATTTAGTCTCTTTACTTTTTTCTTTATTTCTATTACTCATACACTCAACAACCACAACAAGTACGGTAATAAACTGGGATGTTGCGAATTCCAGTTTTAAAAATATTTTGATTTACAGTTCTCGGTGACAACAGAAAAGTTGAACCAACACTGTAAAGTCAGCAGCTTATCCAATCATGAAATTAAATTAGATAAACAGAGATCTAAGGTTTGAGTCACTGTGAATAAAAGATGTGAAGAGTGCATGATAAAACAATTATGGAAGTAAGAGACTAACCAACAACATTCATTTCCATTGGGATGTTACTGGATGCCAAACCCATAAGCTGTCCGTTCAAAATCCTCCCACCAGATCCTGGCATACTTTTAACCCCAGTTCCTGAGTTATTGAATGGAAAAATATCATGGTTATCAGGAAGAGAATGTGGATGCAGCCCAGGCATTCCTTGATACTCAAACTTAATATGTGCTAGGGAGGGTAACCCCAGGAGAAGCCTGGTGCCTACAAAAGGATTCAACTTTGCCCAGTGATGGTAAGCTCTTAGGTACGCTGTTTGAGACCCCATGGTGAAATGAATTATCTGCAAAGTTACTTATAGGCGCTCTAATCGAAGTGTGTGCGCCCACACTATTCCATTAGACAGGCTGCCAATGGTTCCAAGAGAAATCAATCCTGCAGAGAATTAAGGCACGTGAAAAATGACTCTGCCACTCCATTTAAAATCCAAAAATATGATGAAGAAGCATGCCCAGCATACCCGTTCGTCCAGCTGAGTACACTGGTGGGCTGATCAGTTTCGTAAAATCATCATATTCTAACCCAGTGGAAAGGTTCTGCGTCATACTGCAAGTAGAGAGGCTGATATATGTTATTGGAACCATGAGAAAAAACTTGAAAATGTGAATTATTTGAATTAAATGACGTTAAAGATTTAGGTTTTGAAAAACTCTAATATGGTGAAATAATAAAAAAATGCCACTCAAGGAGTTGAAAATATTATGAGGAATCATAGGTTAGAGAAATTACAAAGAATATTAGCAGGCACCAGGAATTACCTTTTTCTTGCAACACCAGGATGTGATAGTTCTACTTTAATCTGTTTCCCAACGTCATCAATGTTGTTCCGTGCAGCTAAAGCAGCTTCTGCAGCTCTAGTATCGTAAAACTCTATAAACTTGTGAGGACTTGGCTGTGCAGATTCCCAAATCTGTTACGAGTCGCAAGGGGAGAATTAAAAACAGGAGCAAAAAAATGAAGCCTCGTGAAACATGCTTCTAAATTAAAAGGAGAGAGAATACAAAAACACTAACCTCCTTAATTTCTCCATAGATACTAAAAAATTTACAAAGCTCGTCATTTGAAATCGAAGATTCTATGTTATAGAAGCAACCACACCTTGATTGATATCACTGCCACCAATGTTATCCTGCATAAAGAAACGAAAATAGTGAGCATGATCAGACTTCTATGACATGACAAAAAATCCCGAATAGCACAAAATTGGTTACAATTGCTGATCAGATAGCATTTAGAATACAAAGAAATTAAAATCTTACACCGGTTTATAATTATGTACCTTAAGTGAATAGAAATGTATGTCAAGTTTCATGTGCTTCAGTGATTTGCCCTGGAGTTCTTTCATGGCATTACAAGCTGATCGTAGATCATAATAAGTAATCATAACAACGCCGCGATTTTTGCACGCAGTGTTCAAGGTATGAATTTCCCCATATAACTGCAGTTCCAGGCTTTTCTGTCAGCAGCAATTAGCAAATAAAAAGATATTGAAAAACACTCATAAACATAAAAGATAAACAAACCTCAAACAGAGAGCGCAGCTCAAAATCATCAATATTGCTATTTATGTTTCTGGCAAAGAGGGTTCTGGATGGCTGTTTCCCATAGAGGTGTTCTGCAGATAAAATGTCATTAAATCCTGTGAAACCTTTTCCGAAATAATCAGTCCGTTTATGTTCAGTAGAAGATACATCATCTCCCAAATCCATTCCTCCAACATTGCTGAAAAGATCCAAATCTTCATTGTCATCACCATTGCAATGCTGGTATTGATATTAAGTCCATCAGTCACCCCCGCGAGCAAATCGTCATCATCAGGGAGTAGATTACCAATTGTCTGTGCCTCAATTTCTTCAAGAGATTCAAGTGGTTCTTGTTCTTCATAATTAGGAGCAGGAATATCAATAGAATGACCAAAAATGTCACCGTTGGACGAAAACCTCACTGCACCAGAAAAACCTCACTGTTAACCAAAAACCAAGAAGAAGAAGATAACACAATTTTGTATAATTTTAGATCATGCACGGGAGCAATATTCAGCCACACATGTTCAGTCCCCTCCATCTAAAGTTTTGACTGAGAAGATTCATCGGCTACAAATATGGAGAGCTACTTGGATATTTGAATTAACGCTGCAATATCCTCAGAGTAAAAAGAAAATGGAAGCCGGAACTCACTCTTTCTGCTAAATAAATCAGATAAAGAGCTGGAGAAAAGGCTGTTTTCGTAGAACCTAGCAGATATGTTATTCCTTTTTTCATCCAAGCCGTAAGGACTTGGTACTTCCGCGTCAAATCTCCCATGTTTCTGGTCCACCTGATTCATCAAAGCAAATGAATGTGGAGCTTCCTTTTCTGTTTCATTGAGGTTCCTCTGCAAATTAACGTGTATTGTCTCATCATGTGCAAGGAAAGGCTCAGATCGATCCATGTGCTTCATGCTTTGCATCTTCGTTGACATATGTTTTTTTAAGGATCCGTTGGAGATTGTGTTTCCAGCTAAACACAAAAAAGGTAACAGTCTTATAAACTTTGAGACATAATTTCCATATTAGTGATAGAAACAGTGGTATTAATTATTGAAGTTAACAGTTCTGCCAATAAAACTAGACAATGAACCACAGAAGAAAGCAATGAAAACTGAAGTCTACTATTTGCTTCTGGCTTACAATGCACTCTTCTCTATAAACAATAACAGAGTAGATTACTACAAAACAATCCCACCATATATTTTCAATAATAATTAGATAAAGAACATACGATCTCCTGAAAATAAACTGCTAGTTAACTACTGAAATTCGCATGGCCTAATGTGCTTATAAACGGAAACAAACCCGTCCGTACAGATAAATCACATTATAGTTAATTTGGAGATTATCGAAGGTTAGACACAAAGAAGGTGGATTCAACCTAGTCCCGCGAGGGTGCGTGAATCAATAAGATTTTTAGATATCGAGCAAGGGATTTAGGAACTATAGCCTACAGAAGATATTAATCAATACCATAAGTACAAGTTTCCGCTAATAACGAACAGCAAAATGTTCCTTTTGTCTTCTCTAGAAACAGGAGTTAGGGTAGCGAGAAGGATACGGTCGAAACTAACCGTGGTTGCTGGCCATTTATGATATGTTGGAGGCAGATGTTTCTGCAAAGAATGAGGTAAAATAAATAAATAAATAAATGAATAAATGAATAAAAGCCAAACAATGTGAAATTTGATCGTCATTAATAGCATCCGGATAAAATTTCAGACTACTCACCAGGAGGAAGGAAATATTCTAAAATGGATATAACAAAGTGGCAAATTTAATACTGAGAAAGCAATTATGACGACAAAAAAATTGACTGTCTGTCACGTGTTTCCCCATTAGGAAAACATAAGTATACTCGTACAAGGATGGGGATGAAGACAGGTGATCATCGATTTCAATTGCGTTATCAAATACAACAAGAAAGAAAAACCCTATTGTGTTAGACATTTAGGATAAAAATATCTGCATTACCTGCACTGAACCCAACAAACAGCTAAAATCATGCAAGACTCTGCACAACTAACAGAATAATTGGAAAGGGTACCAACTCATTGAGCCTCATTTCACCTTATACAAAAACAAAAAATCCACAAAGAATCAACAATACACTATTGTTGAATCTACCTTGACTTTGAACAATCCTATTCAACTACAAGTCCAGATCATAAAACTTATACTCAAAAGCTGGAAAGATATTTGGAAACCAAAGAAGAATTCCAAATTCTATCCCCATAAGAACATAACACATGAACCAACCATGACAGATGCGTGAACACATAATTTAAAAACAACCTAATCAAAGACATTAAAGCCGCATTAAGTTCAAAAACACAAGCAATCTCATCCATTAAGAAAAAAATCAAAACCCAGCATACCATCATAATTCAGCAACTTAATACCTTAAAAGATTGACCTCACAAACACTTGAGAATTCACGAAACCAAAAGTATCAAAACAACTCCAATTCATCCAAAAACCAACAATCAGCCAGTCAGAAACCAAATTTTGCAGCAAAGAAAAACACAAACCTTGAAGTAGTTTAATTCCGCAAAGAAGATGATGTATTAGCTGAAGAATTTAAACACAATGCAAAAAGGAATATGTTAAGTCCTAAAGCAAGCGAAATTGAGGAAGGGATCTGAAGAAGTTTGCCGTGCAACAACCACCAAAACTTGGATGCCTCATCTTCCTCCTCTTCTCTTCATTTCCCTGCAATGCACGTCAACCACAAATATCTCTTCAATATTTTATCCCCAAATTCCTCCAGCAAGAAAAATTATATATTATCCAAACTCTCTCTCTCTCCGTCCCTCTGCAACTAACAAAAACACGCTTGCTTCAGTCTATCTCTCTCCGCATCGGTCCCGGAGCTTCCATCGGGATCAATGGAGTCTCCGGCGAATGATGCTCCCCTCCGCCGGAATTCTAAACCCTAGAATTAGAATTCCGATCCTCCGAACTCGAAATTTAATTAAATAAAATAAATAAAAATGAAAAAGCGGTGGAAACGAGAGTCGAGATGAGATCGATAGCGATTGAAAATTGTGAACAAACAACCTGTGGGAGAGAATGAG
>QZGG01001174.1:0-76662 GCA_006409495.1 Sedum album
TTGAACCTGAGAATTGTGTAGCTGATTTTGGATGAATTGGTGATGATAAATTAGGTGACTGATTGAGCTTTATATATAGAGTACACACACATTTATGAGAATGAGAGCACAAGAAAAAGTTTCACGCACGTTGAGGATAGACATGGAAACGGGCAGAGCCGACATGTTAGACTGATGGATAACCGTAGGACTAGACAAGCAATTATTAAAAGGCGTTTGTGGAAAATGGGTGCACAACTGTTGTACGTATCCATGAGACCAAGACAATTCGTTATACCGTCCAAAACTATGAGGGTATTTTCTTTTTTGTGCCTTAAAATATACTTTCATTTTTTATAAGTAATATTCTCATTTTCTTATTAATTTCACTTTAATTTCTAATTCATTATTTATTAAATTAATTTTTACTTTCTGTCATTATTTATTATTAGTTAGATTATACTTTACTTAATTTGATCAAGTCATCTATTTTTTTCTCAGACAGTTGATGTAATTCGGTAAAAGTAATTTATTAAGATTATCAAAAATGCCCCTAAATTATCTTGTAGCACAACATAAATCAATGGCATTTATGTCATTTCGACGGTTGGCGCATGTAGGAAAACCACAATTTCAGTTCATACCAGGTTGTTTCCGCTCCTCAATTCTCTGATAAATTCAAAATTTTACAAGGTAATTCTCCTAAACAACAAATGCAAAGGTTTGAAAACCATTCCCTTATCTGGTGTTTTTGGCAACTTAGAAAAATTACTAAAAGGCCCTTCAATTAAACATTTTTGGCTACCGCAAATCAAGGGTATTTATGTCATTTATGACTCGATGCATATCAGTTCATAGTTTCAGGTCCACAAATCTTTAAAAAAAATAAATAAAAAAAGGTCCACAAATCTTTGTTCATCTCAAATCTTAGGTGCTCTTGATGTGTTTGTCGGGTATCTATTCCTTTTGGTTTAGTCTGTCATGTATTCCAGGATTACTATCAAAAAAAAGGTCCACAAATCTTGAAAATTCTATAAATTTATTGTTGCTTTGATATAATACAAGGTAATTATTCCCCTAAACAAGAAATTCAAAGGGCTTAAAATCCACACCTTATTCTACTTTCTCAAACAGCACCTTAGCTATGTGATGATCAACAGTTGCAGAATCACAATATGCACTGTAGTAGAAGCTCCTCACCACACTAAAAAATGTCTGCTTAGTATCTCTTTCAATTTCGTCCCCCATGCCACGGTGTTTTCAGGACTAGCATCACAAGTTGCTGCATATTTGCCTCTATTTCCTCACCCAACCCTCTTTTCACTTCTCCAAGTCTGCCTCCAACACTACTCATGTTAAGCTCATTGGAGCTCGGTGTCGGTCCAGTCTGTTTTACAAGTTGATCATTCAAGAAATAAGTACAAATGCAATTTTTTTCAAGTACCTGATAAAACAGAAAGAGCCTAACCGTGTCCCTTCGTAAAAGGTGAAGCTGATTGCAAAGTTTATTTGTAAGAGACGCCAGTTCCTGATATATTGGCTTGCATGACAAAGCTTCATTTGATTTGGTTAAACTCATATTTATTGTTTGCACCAGTAGATCACCTTCATCGCCATATAAGTATTTCCCTTCGTTGTTATCGTTGCCAACCGTCGTTATCCATTTTTCCCACTGAGTAATTAGGAAAAATGTAAACCAGTAATTCCCATCGATATGCATTGTCAACTAAAAATTAGAGATTGAAGTACTCACAGCTTGACACAAGTAGGGGAAGTTATCGATTCCTTGTTCTAGTTGCAGGCTCAGTGAGAAATCACGTAGATATTAAAGTAGCAGCCTCACCAGCTCTTGCCCAACGTTATCTAATTCCAAAATATTCCTGCAAGCATTACAAGTACTCGTGGATACATTTTATCTTGACGACAAATTTGACATGTGTTCCAGGAATTTTTCAGCAGCTTAAGTACCCTTGTGTGTATTATAATACCTTCTTTCCGGAGAATTCAATGGAATTTTACTCTTGAATACATCTATGAATAAAGCTTTCTTATTTCTGACTGAAGATTCTTCAGGCAAGTTGAAGTATGCTACAATGGACTCTGTCAGAATAGATGTTTCCCCCCAAGCAAGTCTTTCATTGCGCCGCTCTGGTTCAAAAATACTTGATGCCGCCAAGAAATATGAAAACAGTGCATTCCTTCTTCCAATTCCCAAGTCCTTAAGATTGCTGCTTTCATAGTACCACCTGCATTGCCAAAAAATGTATGAACTAACATTTTCCAATTTGTTATTTATTAATTTTTCATTTTATTCATATATATTACTTCTCCAAAGAGTTCCATTCTTGCTGATGAAGGGCTTGGCCTCATTGTAGTCCAACTTTGCTAGTTCGAGGTATGTGTTATTGTTAACGTTATACATCCTAGGCCAACACAGAATAAGTTCAAGTTAGATGCTGGATTTATCGTTGTATATAAATATTTAATGAAGAAATAAGTAGTCAGAGCAAATACCGGTAAAGAGACTTCGCGATCCAAACATCATTATCACCACCATAGTGCTGTATGTAAAACCTTGCCTCCAATCT
The DNA here is from genome assembly GCA_006409495.1 of Sedum album. NCBI lineage: Eukaryota > Viridiplantae > Streptophyta > Magnoliopsida > Saxifragales > Crassulaceae > Sedum > Sedum album. Next base: position 2,568 of record QZGG01001174.1, read on the forward strand.
AGGTAAGCTGGCGTACCATGGAACATCCAGTGCATACGTTACCTGAGGGTGTAAAACATAAGTCTCATCGAGTGAGTAACATTTATTTTAGAGAATATACCGTCTGATTGGAGTTACCTCCTCTCCATGAAGATCCTTGGTTATAATCCATTTGTCAGTAATTCTGCCACAAGCTTGTTTTTCTCGCAAAAAATTTGAGGAAAATTCCCTTGCTTCTTCTAGAATACTCTCCCCTGGAAACTGCAGCTGTGATGTCCGGAAGAGATTAAACATTCCTGTGAGAGCCTCACTAGTCTGCCCGGCGAAGCAGAAGAACTCCTTACCATGTTGGAAATGTTTATGCACATCTGTTTAGGACTTAGAGTCTAGTAATTATCATAAAATGTATTTTATTTAAAAGACAAAACCTGTTTGTTTACCTGTGGAAACATCATAACCATTTAATCTAAGAACCCTGAATCCCATGGCAGTGTCATCAAGATCTTTAACTAGGCTATTCCTTGTATAACTGATACCTGTTTCAGTCCAATATCTAAACAACGGTGCGCATAGAGGTGTGTTATCTTCCAACTCAAGCAACATGAACGCATTTCAGAATATGAGTAAGTGGGAAAAGAGCTGAGGTGTGCTCACCTCTGAACATACATAGCACTGTCTCTAATTATCTTAAGGAAATAGCGCGAGATACCAAGTCGTTGCAATCTATCAATAACCCAAATGTGCTCGAAAAGATCAACTGGATAGACACTAGGAGCTAACAAAAGAAGAAAGTTTCTGGTCAGAGATCTAAATAAAAACCTACAAAGGATATCATATTTCGCGCGAAACTTCTTATATGTACCTCCCCCCTGAAATCTTTGTATCACATCTTTAAGGTAATTCATGCAATTCTCGTCTCCCGTCTGCATTAATGCAAATGCAGTGCTGGAAGGAGAAAAAAAGAATGACCCGTCTTCGCTCTGAAAGTGTAGCAATTTCTCCCAATCCAAACTTCCAATTCCCTCCAAGGTAAAGAGTAAACTTGTTGGCCTAGTGTCCATTATGTCCTTTGGAATTCTGTTGTTGATTGTTCAAGTTTAGCAAACATGAGTGTTTACCTCTTAAGCTTTAGACTTCTCATCGCATAAACTGATTGTATGAAAAGAGTATCACCAGGAACTTCAATGCTTAATTTTTTAGCCATTCCGAGTAGATTAGGAAATGTAAGTTCAAATGCTATAGGCAAATGCTCAGAATTCTCTTCTCTAGTTTCCTCATATTATCCGAAATGAACTTCAGCCCTGAATGAGGAACATATGAGGATATATGCACTGAGTACTTATAGATCAATGACATATACTAATATATAATGTAGAGTACCTCGTTCAATATTTTGAGGATCAGTATCCCATGTTTTCAATGCAACAATGCAAGCTAACGTATTAATGATCCGATCATAAACAGAGAACATCCCCATGTCTCCCCAAGAACCGTCTGTATGCTGGTTTTTGGAAATCCAGTCTAGTGCAGTTGGTAACTGAGAAACTCCTGCTTTGTTGGGATCCTCAACAAGAGATACCCATGCAGTATCATACGGTGACACACTTATTTCTCCATCTCCCATGGAGGACAACTTGGATCGAATAGTTTCAATCAATTTTGTCTGTTGTGGAAACAAGATTATAAATAATAATGTCTGTCAAGTACCATTAAAGCCATTGTCTTAACCTGATTTTTAGTTTCCACACTCTCTGAGTCTGCCACTTTAAGTGGAAGATCAATCAAATAGTCTGCAGACAGAGTACATGAATATATATGGGTTGTTCATAAAAGTATCATTTACCCTTAAAGAGAAAACTAGTCACCTTGAAGGCAGTGGGGTCTTAAAACCATTCGCCTTCGACGCATCATAAGGACTTCAGATTGTAACATGACATCCAGTCTTGTCCAGCTGGATAAATCTACAGACATATTGTTAGTCCACGGAGAAGCATTGCATTATGTATTCCAAAATAGGTTAGCTTTTACAAAATAGGTTCTGTTACAAGACGGGCATTGGACTTACTGAACTGAAGATACTGACGAACGGATGATTTCAACTTCCATGACTGAATGGTTGGCAAAGAACGTAATGAAACTGAAATGTGGCTGCGGCCATGACTGCAGGAAGTATGAGACAACATCATTTGCTTGAGTGATGATCCTGAGGAAAATTCTTTGTGAATGGATGAAAGCAGACTAAGCTATTTGTGCCAAAACTATCAGAAATAAATTTACTTTTTAACTCCAACTAGAAATATTTTTATCACACTGTTGTGCAGCTCATATATAAATATTAAGGTCGAGTTGTTTTTGACCCTAACAAAATTATTCCTAAATTATAATTGGTTAGTCAAATATTTAATTTTATTATTGTTTATTAAGGCCACTCTTGTCCAAACATAAATATAAGATGGACGGTCCTATCAACATTTTTAATTACAGTTAGTGTGAATAAAATATCAAAAGGTTAAAAATAATTCGAAAAAACAAGTGGTTTATTATTTATCAAAGATGACCTAAACAAGTGGTATATAATTGATTGCATTTGGCTAACCTGACTTCCAGGTTCTCCAATAGGCCAAACTCAAATTTTACACGGAGAATTCTATGCACTGCATCATCCATGGCTCGTATTAACAGCACTCTGGTTTACCAAGTGAGTCAGTGTGTCAATGAACTCGATGTAGTTGAGGGGAACCATAATCTGCAACAGTGACAACCAAATTAGCTCAGGATTGAGAGCATTTGAATTTGACTACTCTGTTTGTAGATATCAGGTACCATACCGTGTCAATGCCAGCATTAACGCTAGTCATCACAGAGCATGTGTACGTAGTTAGCATGTGGCGGGCTTGTGATCCTATCAATCCCTTCCAAATCAGAAATGACAAAGCCCTGAGATGATCGTGCGATGTTAACAAATATACTTCTTAATTAAGATTTAAGATCAGATGGCGTTATAAATAAAGTGTGATTGAAAGTAATTGGTTACCCTGAAACAAAGAGTGTTGAGAAATCGGGTGATTAGTTCCTTGTTAGCATGCATTTTAACACCATTCCCCATCTTGGACCACTACAAGTCTGATAAAACTCCTTAAAAAATTTACAAGTACGTTATTTATTCCCTGAGTTTATTTTCTACAGCTACACACAGGGATACGGAATGCCAGTAGCTCGAGCTTCAAGAGCAGTAGCAGCTCCTACCCTCTTGACAAGGCCAGAATCCCTAAACAATCGTACAAAATTGACAAAGTAAATAAAGTGTAAAGTGACATCACAAACAGAAAAGATGGTTATTATGAACCGGAGGTAACCATTGTGAGGGAACATGGAAGCATTGTAGACAGTGTTATGGCCATAATCATCGGGATACCAAGTCGGGTTGCCTTTGCACCTTGCAGGAAACTATTCACAATATCAACCCACACATTCGGTGACGCCTGGAGGGCTGGCACACTTCCGCTTCGTTCGATTCCATTGACCTAATTTGAATATAGGGACTGATTTGTAAAATAGTAAGAGTAGAATACCTAAATAATCTGAATTAAGGGTGCGAATTGTATATACCAAATACTTCCAACTGTTACAATTAAGAGCATCTCCAGTCACGATTCTCTATTTCTCTACGGATGGATCTCCTTCGACTTTCAGGTCCTTTTTCTTTAAAAGTTTTGATTGAATATATATTCTGGATTTTACTGTTTAATTAATGTATAAAAGAAGTTAAAATTTTCAGGTTTTTACTCCCCTATTAGGAGTCTGCCCTTGAAGTTGGATTTGTTAATTTTGCTTGTTTTTTTAATTTTTGAGATTCAATTGATGGTTCCAAATATTGGACATGCCCTGATACCTTTAAAATTTGCTACTTCAGTTCGTATCAGCACAAAACACAGATAAACTTCCTAGAATACTTTAGATTAACAATAATTCACATGTAGAGATAAATAGAAATACTTTAGATATCAAAAATATAAATCTCAAACTAACACAGGAAATAAACTAACTATTCATATAAAAGAAAAATAATGTTTTGTATTTAATACTCGATGTGATGAATAATTAACATATTGAATAAACTCAAATCATTTACTGGTGGAAAGCTGCCAGCATCAAACGGATTCAATTGCCAAATGCTTCAGCTAAATCCAGATATTTCATATGAAATATAGCTTCGCCAAGGGGTTTCTCTGCAAGCAGAGCATGGCTCCACTACACCTCGCACCAACGGATTGTATCATCATCAGCATTCTTAATCAAATCAACAACAATTAAACAAGAGAAAAACAATCAAATTAACAACAATTCAAATTGTGAGATGTAGCAGTCGATTTGACACAGGAGTCGCGAGAAGGCGGCGGAACTGCTACACATGACGGCTGGTGTTTTCCCTGAGCAAGTCGCTCTTCTGGTTCAAAATACTTAACTTTGCTGAGCTTAGAAATACCCAAAAAAATATATTTATTTACAACATATTTCAAGCAGCAGAATAAAGTTCAACGTCATATCTAAATTAATCTACAAGCAAACAATAATAACGAGCATAATCAACCACAGTTCAATTCAATGCAAACAATGCTCTTCATTTTAAGTAAGATAATTAAAGTTCAATATAGTGCTGACTTGAGAATATTTAGTGCTGACATTTAACTCCAAACTCTGGTATATAAGAGCAAGAAGCTGATAAACAGCACCTTCAGTCTCTGAGCTTATCAGACCCCAAGCCAACCTTCACTTTTGGCTTCAGGTATAGTAAAACTCAATTCACACTACCTACGGTCAAAACACACAAAAGCCATCTTCAAGACCAAAACCAATTGTCAAATGCTTCAGTTAAATCCAGTAACTTCATATGAAATATAGCTTCACCAAGGGGTTTCTCTGCAAGCAGAGCGTGGCTCCACTACACCTCGCACAATTGGATTATATCATCATCAGCATTCTTCATCAAATCAACAACAATTCAACATGACAAAAACAATCAAATTAACAACAATTCAACATTATAAACACAATCAACTTAACAACTTACTGATCAAATTCGAATAGTCTCAGATCAAAAAACAGCTTTTTCAATCAAGAATTATCTGAAGCAGAACTGGCATAAAGCTGAGATTTTCATCATCACAGACTGATAAATTATAAGGCTAGAAATTCAACCATTATTATCCTCTCTACTTCACGCGATTAATTAAAAATCATCAGAAGCGCGGATAAGATTCAACCATCGCCGATTCAATTGTGAACAAAAATTGATAGGTGTGGCGGTCAATTTGACACAGAGTAGCGAGAGAGTGGCGGAACTGCAACACTAGACGGCTGGGGTTTTCACAGATGCATTGGGGCTTTCTTCGTCAAATCCGTAGATCGGAGAATCCCGGGGTGCACTATGCAATTGCTTACGAACGGATGAGAACGTAGATTGGAACGGTGAATGGATCACTCAGCCTTTCTGCGTTTTCTTTTATAGAAAGAGCGAGTCAAAACCCTAGAAGATAAGGGTGGTGTCATATTCCCATTTTGCCCTTGTAATTTATGGGTCAGGTCAAATGCCATCATGCCATGGGCTTGCAATCTCCACGATAATGTCAATAACGATACTTTTTATGAAAATTTAACTCATTTTTGCAACTTAATCAAAACAACTATATATGAGGAAGTAAATCAAGAAGAACACTCATTTATACTTGAAATAATAGGATATTATCTCAGCCGTTGATTTTTAATAATTTAACGGTTGAGATTGATAACAGTCATTCTCAACCGCCGTTATATTTTGCATATTCAACTATCGGGCTAAGTTTTAGGATGACATTAAATATTTGTAAGACGGAGGACAAAATCTCAACCGTTGATTTGATTAATCTGACGGTTGAGATTAAAGTTGGTTTTTATTAAAGTTAGCGGTTGGATTTGTGAAAAACACGAGGCGGTTGGATTTGGAGGTTTTTTTATTTTCAATTTCATCCGTTGGATGATTAGAAATCAACGGTTGAAATCATGTCCTACGGTTTCACAAATAATTGATTGTCCTCCTTGATCTTTATCCTTCAACTATCTATTTAAATTAAAAATCAACTTAATCTCAACCGTCAAATCAATCAAAAACAGTTAAGATCGTGTCCTTTCATTTTCATCTTACAAAAGTTACTTGTTCCTCTGAATCCTAACTCATATAGAAGGATATGAATTAAAAAGTGATGACGGACAAATCGAATATATAATTATACTCATTTGATACTCCTTTTGTATTAGAAATCCGTCCGTTAAAGCCTTCTGTAATAAAAATTCTTTATTTCAACCTACGAGTATTTTAATAATTTGTAAATTATTAAAATACTATTGAATGCACATAAATTTAAAATAGGAGTGTTGGCATTATGTTATTTTTTTTAGAAATTCGGTAAGCATCGAGTCTTGCTAGAAGATGGTATTTTTTCGACCTACAATAATATCTTCTGAGTTTTGCTACATACATCGACAGTAAAATGTGTGTTATTGCCACCTCTCATCTCCCACTTAGCTCGTCCACTAACCTTTTTAGCGGTGGAGGCGAGGTTGGCTCTGGGACGGCGTTTGAGAGGGTTGAGCATCTGGGAGGTTCCCTCCCGGCGTGACGGAGGATGGTTCCCCACTTCAGATTTTCCACCGCCTTCGTCATCGGTAGCTGGGGGGTCTCTTTTTGTGCCTGCTGTGCTCACCGTCGCTGACGGTTGAGTGTCTTTTTGTCCCTGGGTTCTCTTCGGGTGTTTGTAGTTTTGTTTGCTGCAGTAGCTGCTCCCTTTTGTTGTTGATTTTATCGGTGAAGTAGCTGCTCTGTTTTTGGGTATGTGGTTGTCGGTTTCGCGGTTGTGGTGACCGGCGTCTGTACAGTGGTTTCGTCGGTTGCTGCATGCGGTTGTTTCGACGGGTGGCGTGGGTTGCCTTTGTTTGCTGTCGGCCGGCTCTGGCTGGCCTGGCATGTATGATAATCTCGTCTGGGTTGCTTTGGCAATACATCGGCGCTCTAGGTCGTCTGCGTCCTCGGCTGTTTTGTTGGCCCTACTGCGTCTGCAGTAGGGGCTTCTTTGTTGCTGCGTCCGAGCTTGTTTCACTGGGTTTCGGCTGCAGATGTTTCAGACGGCGGTCATCTGTGAAGGTGCTGATGGCGTCTTTGATGTCACTGGTTCCGACTAGGTGGTGCTCGTCTTTTTTTCCGATCCATCGGCGGCTTCTTGCCGGTGCGGTCGTCTTTGTTCCGGTGATGCGCAGCTTCGGCTGCTGCTCAGTCTTGGTGCTACGTGGCGCTCCTTCCAGTGGCTACGTGGCCTGCTCTTCTGGTTGACGCGTGTGCTGTCTTCTTCTTCCCACGCGTGTCGTCTTCAGCTCCCCACGTCATGTTTTCTTCATGGACACCCACGTGGTCCCAGCTAGCTTCTAATGGATTTACAATTGTGTGCTGGTCACGTGGTGTATTTAATAGGGGTGTTGCCACAATTAGTTCACGTTTGGTTCTCGTCCGAGAATACCTATTTCGATGTACACGGTCGTTATCTTTTTATTATCTCCGCCTTCTCGGAAGACAGTCAGCTTGGACGTACTTTACTTTCCTTACTGCTCACTCAGTCAAATTTCTATCAGTTTTCCTTGGTGCTACTCGCTGGCACGTGCTATATGCATACCGATGTTGTTGCACACGAAAGGCGAAAGCAATCATAGAGCTGGATATTTCACTGTTTTTTAAATTATTTGTAACATTGCTCTATGTTTGTTTTCATTCCTGGGGTCAGTGTTTTCAGTTCATCAGTTCAGTTCGTACTGAACATTAATATCAACAAAAAAAAAAGTGTGTTATTGCCCCTCATTTTATTCATCAATATTAGAAATTTTTAGATGCATTTTGATAATTTACTTGAATTTACCAAAATTCATCACGTACGGCCAGTCCCATCTGAAATTTTCCATTTCTTAAATCGGAATCAGAGTACTAAGCTTTTTCACTGTATTTATAATTTATAATCAATGAAGACCATGGACAATACATTCAAACTGATTTCATCCTGAAAGAGTAAAACGCCCTATGCACAACATACCTTTAGTGGCCACCGGAACAAATTGCCATCGACTTGTGTAATAGCTGCAAAACTATATGTACGCTCTAAAAAGAGTAGTATCATTCTGAACCGTCATCATCTGCCTCGTCTTCGGTTTCAGAATCAGCGTTATGGTTTTGAGGATTTTGTTCCTTATCAAGGGCGAATTTCATCTCTTGGCTCACTAAATCAGCAAGGTCATTTCTGTCAGCATCTTCATATGCGTTCATAATTGCATTGAATAAGGATTCATTTGGCTCCAACTCTCCGTACTTGAGCTGGCTGTAAATGCGTTTCACTCCCTCCAGCATTCCTGCTTTTCCATAACATCCTACCAAGTGAATGTAAGTAACTATGTCTGGTTCGAGGCCACAGTCTTGCATCTTCATGAAAGTATTTAAAGCTTGGTCGATTCTCCCTGCAGTGCTGTAAGCATGTAGTACAACGTTATAAGCTGTAGAATCTAGACCTATGTCGTTTTTCATGAAGGTCTCACACCACTCCAGGGCTAGTTTGTGTAGACCTACTTGAGCATAAACAGAAGTAACGGTAGCTTGTACTCCATGTGGTTTTCCTTCCTGGTAACATGAGTCTAACTGGTCCACTGCTTCATCTGGAAGACCACCTTTTCTTAGCACATTTAACAAGATCTTGATGGTCTCGCTATCAGGGTAAATATTTCTGCCTATCATTTCACAAAGCAAGTCACCGCACTCGCTAAGCTGTCCATTTGTCGCATAACTTGCCATGACAATGTTATATGAAGCGGAATCCTTTAACAAACCTGACAATTTCATTTCCTCAGTAACATCGATAGCTTCATCCAGCATGCCCATACTCTTGTAAAGATGTGTCATGGTAGCATATGACACACCATCAGCCCATCCCTTATCTTTCAAATTCTCAAATAGCAACTCAGCCTCTGTTATCATTCCGAATTCTGCGTAAGCATTTATCATACAGTTCAGTGCCACAACATCAGGACCACCCGGTAAGCTTTTGATCCTTTCATATATTTGTTTTGCTCCTTCCAAGCTTCCAAGTCTACTGTAGACCTTGATGAGGGAAGTCAAAACAATCTTATTCGCTGGAATCCCAGAGCTTTCCATCTTGCGAAAATAATCTAAAGCTTCCTCAGCCTCTCCTGCATCAGCAAAACCATTGATCAAGGATCCATAAACAACTTCATTTGGTCTCACACCCGACATTTTCATTTCGCGGAAGACATTGACGGCATCTGAAAGTAGACCCAGTCGTGAATAGCTAGCTATAAGGCGGAAAAGGTTAAACATTTTGGTTTGAATCCAATATCTTGCATCTCCGCTAATAGATCCCTAGCTCGGTCGACCAAATCACCTCCGGCAAACATCTGGATGAGCGAGTTATAAGTACAATCATCAGGCCATGTCCCATGATTTCTCATTGTTTTGAAAACTGAAAAAGCTTTGTCGTATAATTTTGCTCTACCATATGCCTTGATCATAACATTATACTCCAAGACGTCCCTTTTCACGGTTGCTGAATCTTGCTTCCAATAGAATACGCTCAGCCTCATCCCAGAGCCCCCTATCAGCGTAGACATCAATGACTGCCGCTCGGGTTTTTGACTGCATGCAACCTTTTTGTTGAAACTTCTCACACAAGGCTTTTGCCTTGTCCAATAACCTTGATCGACATACATCTTATAACAACTGGAAGCGAATGCTCATCAATCCGAGTTCCAAATCTCATCATCTCTTCAATCACCGACTCCGCGACTGAAACCATGTTTCTCTCACACAGAATATGAAGGATGGCTCTGTAGGTCACAATCCGGGAAAAGACCTGCCTGTCGTATTTTTCTAAAACACTGAAGTGAAGCACCGACATTCCCAGAATCTGCATACAGTGACATTAAAATATTGTAAGTTTTCGTATCTGGCAAGATCCCTCGATCCTCCATCTTACTAAGTAGTGCCTCAGCCTCAGACAAATATCCATGCTTTCCACATATATGGATCATGGTATTAAATGTAATAGCATCCATCGTCACCCCGGATCTTATCATTTCAGCAAACACATCCGCTGCATCTTTTAGCCGGTCTGCTTTCCCATATAAATCTATCAAAGTGTTATAAGTTGCTGTAAGACATGGCTTCTGGACCGTGCAATCCACAACAGGAGACCCAACAACATCTTTTGCAATCGGCATTCTTCCTCCAGTCTTGAAAAGCTCAGTCGACAAGAAGTGCTTTAAACTAATGAGGGACGATCCGCACTCAGTACCAAAATCCGCCATTGAATCCAAATCCAAATCCTCCAATTCAATTCTTCCACTACACCAATCCCTATAAAACCTATCAGCCCTATCATACTCTCTAGCTTCTTTCAACACCCTCACCACTGTACTCATCACAACTTCATCAGGATAAATCCCTCTCAACCGCATATGTTTAATCCACAACAGCGCTTCTTTAACAAGTCCCGCTTTTCCATAAACATCGATCAAAGTCCCATACGTATTATTTGTCGGAAGAACATTACTCTTCGCCATATCAACAAAGCCTCAACTCATCCCATTTCTGCGCCTCCCGAGCGCACGATCACAACATTTAATGAATAACATTAGGAAATACCTCTTTTGCGCCTTCATCCACTCAAACACCCTAACCACTCTCTCCCAACTCCTTTGCTCTTTCAAAATAACAGTCAACTCCTTCGGACTCAACCTCTGGCATGAACTCAGCGTCTTCTCCACATCATTCCCCGACGCCAAATCTTTCAAAATAGACGGCAAAATGCCGCCATATTTACTCTTTCCACCACCATTAAACTTACTTTTCGCAGGTATGCCACAAGAGTAGCTGCACAACACTGAATCCTAAACCCTACATAAACCCTATCCACAAAAGAAATAAAATTTCTCTGTTTAAGAGGAAAAACAACATCCATCCGCATCTTAAACGTACCTTGGTGCTGTGAATATTGAGAATTGCATCGAAAGGATTGATTTTTAGAGTTGGGTAACTGACGAATTGAAATGGGAAATAGTTTGGAAACTGCAAAAGACGATTTTGGATTGGTTTTTGTATGGATTGAGGAAAAGGGGTTTAGGGTTTTTTCTTGCCCTAATTCTGATGATAAGCAGCAATTGTGAATCAGCATTTTTCAAGAAATTCACGGCAAGAAAGAACGGAAGAGTATTCGATGCTGACAAGTGTTTGTTTTGATGAAATTGGATTAGCCGCTTCCTGGTCTCGTCTCAGCCTCACTCACCTCACCGCCATTTTTCAGTTGATATTTTCCGAACCCAAGTCTACAAAATTGTCAATTACATGATTTTTATTTTAGGTTAATTAAGAAACTTCAACTACATAAAATTAAAATGGTAAAATGGCTTTGTTTTGTACAAGAATTTGGCTAAAAATAACAAAATTTGAATCCAAGTACTTGAAATGACGTATTTTAATTCGCTGTAAATAATTATCGACTTTGGTGGAACGAATTCCAACCTCGATATTTTCTCAATAATCTTACGTGTTTTACCTATTGGTACGTGAAACAAACCAAACATTTGAAACATACAGGGTTTGAGTTTTATGAGTTGAGAAAATGATTCAGTTTAGTCACTACAAACTTCAAAATGAGCACCACATAATATGATACTTATTCCAGCTTACAATGCCTCAAAGCACCTGTTTTACAACACAACAATGCCCACAAAGTTCTTTCTCACCATCCTCCTCATTTGCCTCAAAAGTCCTCCATCCATCTTGACTCGCTGACGTGTCGTACACGTGGACTACCGATCTCAACCGTCTAGCCTCCCCGGGCAAGCTATACCCAGTTAGAAAATACAGTTTTGTTCCTATAGGTGCCATAGTTAGATACAACCTCTTGCCAACTAAATGGCCATCAGACATGGCTAGTTGATATTGTGACCCATCTACCTCGTACCATAAATTTAGCTTAGCATCATAAGCCTCAATATGTCCTTTCCACTTGTTGAAGCAATCACCAGAGCTGTAAAGCTCACCTTCAACATCTACAATTTCATTTGGAGGTACATCCAACTGCCACATTCCAACCATAAGTTCCCATTTGTTAGTTTCCGGGTCATAAGCCTCCGCAGAGTTCCGATCCAACATGTTGCCAACAGTGTTCGAAACAGGCCTATCGGTGAATCCCCCGATTACTATAAATTTGTGATGCCATGTCACACCTACACATTTGTACCTTGACGTGCTCATCTTCGTAATACACTTCCATTTATTAGTACTTGAATCGTAGACTTCAGCGCATGACACTCCTCTAGCATCACCTATGGTACATTGTCCTCCGGCAACATATATTTTGTCTCCCACGACATTGCACGCAAAATCGAACCTAGGAACTGTCATTGATGCACACTCTTCCCATCTAGCGTCGTCCATGTTATAACGCCAAACGGTCTTGACCACTTCTAAATCCTCCTCAAACGGTTCATTCATGCTTCCATCTAATGCCGCGATTTGGTAACATTTCCGACCACCTATGATATAAATGGAGTTACTTATAGTAACCATTGCAAAGCCTTTTAGCACCTGGTTGTCCTGAAGTCCGGGAAATGAGGTGATTCTCTGCCAAGAATTAGTTGCTGGATGGTATCCATCGATCCAGTTAGGCACTGATGAATTGATGAATGAGGCCAGAATAGTGTAACTTGACGGTGGCCTGTCCGGATGACTTTGGGACGGAGAACGAGGAGGATATAGCAAACTCATTGATATTAAGATGAGTCAATGTGTTTATGGGAATGGTAAGATTCAGCGGACTAAAGCAAGTAAAATGAGATGTGAAAATATAGGCTCATTGAGCGGAGGTTACTAGGGATATGGGCATTGCGAACATCGAACTTTTTTAAATGTTCTTGTTCAGCAAGGTACATATACTGTTCTATTGTAAATCGAGGATAGAAAAAATATCACAATGTAGTCAGTCTTGTGTTCTGACTGATAAATCGAGGATAGAAAATGTATTGACTTGTTTCCTGAGGTTAAATGACCGTTCAATACGAGTAATGTTTAAATTATACTTTGAGATAAGAGAATGTTGAGATCGGATGACTGACCTTTAGGTCACTATGTATGCTTATTTATTTACTTGTTAGGCTTGAACTTTTACGTACTCCCAACGAATCTGTGGACAATTTATCATTTTAGCTTTTTTTTATTTTTCGACAAGAAAATCATTAACAAAAAGAGTATGTGCAAGTTTCCAATAGTTTACCACATGAATGGAATATAATTGACTCAACACCATGACATTAACAAGAAAAAAATGATTGAATAATTATTTGTTAAAAATTGTTTTCCTATGTATCACCGGTAAATAATTAATTGAAGAAAAAAAATCAAAATCTCAATCATTGAAATGTTTCGTATAAATCCCTGAAAAGGAATGTGTCGCGAATCTTCCACCCACCGAAATCCCAATCGGATCGCATTTGATCAATTCAACCGATTTCCGCTTCTCACACCAAAAAGTCCATCACCAATTCCAGCAACCCCTTCTTCCTAACCCAATCCCAGACAGATACACTTACCCTCAAAATTCTCCCTTTTCCATTTCTCGCCGGATTTCAGTCCTCCGGTACCAACGGTTCTTCACCTCTTTTCTGCGCATCTGCGCGCTGGATATCTTCCTTTATTTTGGTAAACACCCAACACAATTAGGAACTACACATTACCCAAAATCCTCAGTTTTCTTCATATTCATCCGCAAAAATCCCAACCCAATTTCATTGTCACTTCTTCTTTCACTTTTAGTTTCTGAACCCAACAGCAGAAGATCAAACAAACCCTAAAAAATCCATCTTTGTGGAATTTGTTGTAGTAGTAGTTATGGTTGGAGCACCCACAATGACATTCTCCTCCTCCAACCTTGATTCCTTCCTCCACTTCACCACTCCTCTCATCCCATCCTCCAAGTTCCTTCCAAAGGTTTGTCCTTTTTCTCTATTCCCAATACCCATCTCATCAAAGTTTGATCCTTTTGATGTCTTGCATGTCAATTTGGATCATTGATTGTTTTGGTTTTGATTATGTTGTAGTGTGATCTGAAGGAGACGTGGCATCATTCTATAAATAAGGAGAAAGTTGAGTGTTTCACCTTGGCTGATCTCTGGAACTGTTTTGATGAGTGGAGTGCTTATGGAGCTGGAGTTCCCATCTCCATAAATGATTCTGATTCTGATTCCTTAGTTCAGTACTATGTTCCTTACCTATCTGCAATCCAGATTTTCACTTCTCATTCTGCTCTCCAGAGTTTAAGGTATTAATTAAAGCTTCTAACTTTGTTTCTGTTATTTATTGTAATCAATTGTCAGCTCTTTGACGAAAATATTCTGATGCTGTGCTTGGTTGTTGTGGTTTTTAGGGATGAGACTGATAGTGAGACTAGGGATTCGAGTAGTAGTGATGCGTCTAGTGATGATAGCGAGAGTGACAAGTTATCATCTAGATGGGATGGAGGCTCATCTGAGGAGGGTGGGTTAGAGCATGATGGTGTTTCACAGTTGAGCTATAGATTGGGGTACTTGTACTTTCAGTACTTTGAGACTCTTAGTCCATACAGTAGGGTTCCTCTTATGGACAAGGTAATTTAATTTTTTTAAACTTGAAATTTTGTTATTCTACTTCATTTTTTCATGAACTTTTCTTGTCTTGAATTCACATGTTGTATAGTTCTTCATTAGAATTGTAGCTGCAAATGGATATTAGTACGGTAGAATTTGGGTTTTGGATCTTTGGGAATCACATTCCCTTGTCTTCAGTTCTGATAGTGGGAACTTTTGACCCCGGCTAAAAAACAAAAATATGAAATATTTTCCCCTTTTTGAACATCCTTGAACAAAAAAGCATCCTGCATTTTCACTCAGTTTGTCAGTTATCATTATCATATCATCAGTAGTGATCAGAATGTGTTTGTGCTCTCTTTTTTTCTTTTCAGATTAGTGAATGTGCTAGAAGGTACCCTGGTCTAATGTCACTGAGGAATGTGGATCTTTCTCCGGCTAGTTGGGTCGCCGTTGCCTGGTATTGATTTTAGAATTCCTTCCCTTAAGTGCAGATACATTGATCAATCAGTGATCATAAAATAATTGATTTTATTGATATTGACTTTTTTACATTTTTACATGCTTTTCAGGTACCCAATATACCACATTCCCATGGGAAGAACAATTAAAGACCTATCCACGTGTTTTCTCTCATATCACACCCTATCATCTTCTTTTCAAGGTGCATGTTTATATCTCTTGTATTCATACTCTGCTCAACATTTACCAAAAATTTCATATAATATAAATGTCATATATGGAAGAAGTTGATCTAGTCTTCAGCGTATTCAATTTCTGTGATTTTTTAATAATTTTTATGTTCATGTATTCTAACTATGTGCAACATTTATGAGAGATCTTATATAATATTATTGTTCTTTAGATATGGAAGATGATGACATGGACTTCTGCAAAAGAAACAAGCAAAGACTAGGAGAGGGAATCCGCCTCCCAGCATTTGGCTTAGCCACTTACAGAATGCATGGTGAAGTGTGGTTATCCGGAAGAAATGGGAATGATCAAGAGAAGCTATTATCCCTTCTGAGTGTGGCAGAGTCTTGGCTGAAACAGTTAAAGGTTCAGCATCATGACTTCAATTTTTTCATGGGGATCCGCCATTGACAATGGTGAAATATCAACCGCTGCTCCCAATACCAGTCCCTCATTTTCATTAGGTCTGGGTGATGGCGACTTTCTAACTGTGGTTTCTTGTAGAAACTAGCATTCAGAATTTTCAAGACATTTCAGCATATCCTTGCTATGTTCATATATGCTACTTTCCATTACTGTAGGTGTCAGTAGACCGTAAATAGTACGAGTTGAGCCTCTAGTCTCTTGCGGCACTTTTACATCTTAGCTTACAATCCTTCAAGAGTGATTCGAGTTTCTGGTCCAGGAAGAATGTTAAAGCTCATGTCAAGGTTTTGAAACTTTCTCATGTTTGGTACTTTTAGTATCTGATGTTGTAATGCATATGCATGCCTTTTTGTATAGACATGTTCTAATAACAGATCGTTAGATAGTGAATAAGGTATCATAGTTTTTTTTCTCATTTCTCAATCAATTTCATTATCAGCGAGTTATGACTTCTGAGCTCTTCCCCTGTCTCGACATGAATTTTTTTCCTGACACAATCTAATGTCTCTATACAGTCCACTTCCAACATGTCTTGTCCGTACAACACGTTGCTGTATGTCATCTCTTCTCAATGAATTATTGTTGTTAAGTGATAAGTCACCACATTAGACTGATCATAATTCTATAACACTGACACTTGTGTTAGATTTCACTGCATTATAATTTGGTCCACTAGTCCCCACAAAGAGTAGAGTCCTGATGCATACAAGTGATACAACTCAAGTGAAGTACAGTAGTAAAGACATTGGAACCATGTCCTGTATCATGCATATCATCCTGTCAAAGTGTGAATGCATGGACTTAAAATGACTAAACTAGTGGAGCTCAAAAGTCCTCAAAATCAGCTGTAAATTAATAAAAGTAACGTGGGACATCCATTCTTGTTTGTCTCATCTTTTTCTCTCAAGTAAGTCCATTCCATGAGTGATGTAAAGAAACACATTGATGTTTTATGCCTTTGAATGTAAAGTCGACATCGCATGATTCGCATAAATGTTGAAATAAACTCTATTAGTTCATTTGAGTTACTACAAGCTCTGCCATCCCGTATGAGCTCTCTTTTTATACACATTAAAATGTATAAATAATTAGATAAAAAATACAGATAATTTCAATCTCAAAATGCATAAATACAAGGAGTCCGACAAGAATTGCACTCCTCGATATGATCCTGTTTGCTAAACAATCCAACATTTTCACCCGTAATAAACATCAGCTGGACAAAATAAGTCTAATTTTTTTGACAAAAGGGTAAGAAAAAATTTGATTGTCCTAAAACTTAACCCGACCCAAAGTCTATATGCACATAAAATGAGGAGAGAATAGGGATGTGCACGAACCGATCAAATCCGTAAACCCGAATCGAGTGTTTGGGGTCGAGTTAACCCGCAGAATCGAAGAAGAACGGACGGGTTATCCAAACCACCCGATCATTCTATTTAAATACAAATACTTTAGATAGAGTTCGAATCTTATCATTCTATATACTAGACTTACACTTTCACCAATCAACTTAAATTTCTAATATGTTATATTATATGTAATTAATTATATTAACGATTTTATCGCTAAAAAATTCAAAATTCACTTTCGTCTTCTGTGCTTTTTATTTCTTTCACTATTCGTGAGTCGACAAGTCCAACTAGTTTAGATTTTTTTGTCATTAGATACTTTTGTCAAATGTTTTTGGAACGGGTCGGGTACGGACGAGTTTGAATTATCTATTTATTTTTGAGTCGGATTCGGATTTAAAAAGGTAAGCCGAACATTTTTAGGTCGGGTGTGGATCGCACTGAACCCGTTCTAACCCGACTCGTGCACACCCTAGGAGAGAAGTCTTTCAAGAATTTATTGCTTGTTGTTGGGACATAACTTTCACCTCCCTCATCATCTCATCTCAACTAGATGATGATTATCTCCATCCCGATTTTGAGATTCTTAATTGCATTGAAGTTTGGTTTCACCTTGCTTTTACATACACTTTTTTGAAAAAATATTATTTCCAAATTGTAATGGCAGACATGCACTCAAGGTTGATCCACAGAATTACACGCTGCACAACCCATGGTTTCATCTCAAACACAATGTAATGTTGTTTTGCTTTGTTTCCATTAATCAAACCCAACGTCGGCCCATTGACACATCAGTATACCGGCCCAACAAATAACCATACGAAGTTGATTCTCAACTCAGGACTCAGACCCCAACGCCGGCCCATAAACACTATGACACGTCACAAAGGGGATGAGATCCTCGGATCGGGTCGTATCGGGTCGGGTCGGGCTGACCAGTTGCTTGCCGCTTGCTCTCCTTCATTTTCTCGACGATCGCTTGCCTTCCGCCACCCACCGCTTTCGTCTCCTTCGCTCACTTTTCGCGTACGTCGCTCGTCCATCCAACACACTTATTATTCATATTTCAATTTCAGTCAATGCATTGAAAATCGTATTCCACCAAATCGTGATCGTTCGCGGCTCTCAACACGACGCGTCACTCGTTAGGTTTTCCGCATCTTTAAAATCTTTCTCATTGATTTTTGCCGTTATTTTATTCACATTTCAAGTTTCAAAATTATCAGTTGATATGCAATTTGCAGGTGCTATGGGATCCTCAAAGGACATTAAGAGGCTGGTTGATGGTGTTTCTGTGGTGGCAAAGGAGTTTGTGAAGAGATCTGGATTGTTGGAGGCTGAGAAAGGCGCGGATTTTGGGAATTTGATTGGATATTCTTTGAAGAAAGCTTTGGTTTCAGCTACTGATGTATCTGGACTTACTAAAGGGAAGGTTCGGGAATTTGGTAGACCGTTGAAGTCTAAGGGAAAGGAATCGTCTGTTGTTTATTTCACGGATTTGCCAGGAGAAGTTTTGTCAAGTGATGTGGCAACGCGGAATATTAATGTTTCTGCGGCAGGGACTGTTTCTGAACAAGGTTCTGAATGTGTTTCTACAAATACAGTTGATGTTGATGATAATGATGCAGTTCCAGCTGTTTCTGTTTCTCATGGAAGCACATTAGGAACGAATGATGACAAGTTGAAATTTGAGGAAATTAATGCGGGAGCGGAGGATTTGAGAGTTGAATTTCAACCTACAAATATTGCCAAGGAAATTGAAGATACGGAGGGTTTAGCGAAGGTGCCTTTACAGCCTATGAAAAGGCGTAAACATAGGGAAAGGAGAGTACCTTCTACACCTTTTTCGAGAGCTTTAGGGTTCGTTTTCAGCTCTCGTTTGTCTTTTCAATTGTAGATGTAGTTATAAATGTGATAAATACAGCATGCGTTAGCCTTTCTCTAATCGTTTACAATATCTGAAGGTTTGCTGGTTTAGGAGCTGGTCTAGTTTGGGGGACAGTTCAGGAATCCACTAGCAGATTGTTCTTTGGTGGTTCAAATACTCCAGAAAATCAATCTGCTATTTCTCCCTTCCTATCTGACAAGAATGCTGAACGTTTGGCCAATGCTCTTTGTAGAATGCGAGGTGCTGCACTCAAGATTGGCCAGATGTTGAGTATACAGGATGAATCCTTGGTCCCTAAGCCGGTATTGCAACTCTTTTAGCAGATTTTAATTTCTACATTAGTTTTACTCTGCATTTCTTTTGATCATAATCAGCTACAAATCAACACTGGCTTATTAATGATTTTTTAGCATGTCGAGTGTGTTGCAAATATTATATGTTTCTAAGTAAATCCACAAAGTATAATGAGTTTAGAAATAATTAGCCGATAGAAAAAATTTGTACCAAGTACTTTGTACTTAATTGAGATCATGCTATTTACCTTGTTTATTTGAGTTATACATTAGTTGTTTAATGACATGCCTTTGAGCTAGTGGGGCCTTTGATTTTAATGGCGATCTAAAGTGAAGAATGGCATTTCATGGACAAACTGTGTGATGCATAGGTCAAATGAAGTTTGGATTCTTTAACATTAACAGTATTTGGACATTTATGTGTTCTTGAATATCAAACTAGCCTTTCCTTGAGTTGCCCATTCTGTAACTTGATTAATATTTGGGAAGAACAAAGAACCAGTTTCATGAACATCTTATGCTTCATATCTGCCAATTAAAACTCTCTTTGTGCGAGTGAGTAATCCAGGGTTCCATTAGAATCAGCATTTCTTAGTTTTTTGATTTATTGACTCATTTCTAGATTTTGGCGGCTCTTGATATTGTTCGTCAAGGTGCTGATGTTATGCCAAGGAGTCAGCTGAATCAAGTTATAACTGCTGAGTTAGGCTCCGATTGGATATCAAAGCTGACTAGTTTTGATTATGAACCCATGGCTGCTGCAAGTATAGGCCAGGTTGGTTAACATAGCTTGAACTAGAATCATGCTCGCATAGAAAACTCTGTTTACTGTTTAATTGTTTGATCTCATAGCCTACTATAACTTTCAGGTGCATCGCGCGGTCACTAAAGACGGGTTGCAGGTCGCAATGAAAATTCAGTATCCTGGTGTTGCAGACAGCATTGAAAGCGACATTGACAATGTGAAGTTGTTGCTGAATTATACCAACTTGATCCCAAAAGGACTGTATCTTGATAGTGCTATAAAGGTGATTGTTTGACACTTCAACCTAATCTTTGTTCAGGGTGTTTGATAATTAAATATTTACTGCCTGGAGATATGCATAAAACCTTCATTATCCTAATTTATTATGATATTTTGCTGGTATAATATATAATATATAATAGTATACTAGTAATATTAAGTATTAGACCATTGCTGAGGAATATATGTAAATGCATTGTGTTGATGTGTTGCAGGTTGCGAAGGAGGAGTTATCTCTTGAATGTGATTATGAATTGGAGGCAGCAAATGAGAAACGCTTTCGCAATTTGATTTCTGGGAAAGATGGGTTCTACGTACCTGTTGTTGTAGATGAGCTTTCAAGTAAAAAGGTTCTAACGACAGAGCTTGTTGCTGGTCAGTATAATATACCTAAACATTTGGTTTGAACCTGAATTGAGTTTTTCCAAAATCATGAAATATTGCCTAAGTTATTTAATTGAATTCCTGCAAGCCATTGTATTATCTGTTCATAGGCATATACATGGACAGGTTTACAATAAGTTAAATAGAAGTTTAATGTTTTCCTAGACACCTGAGATTTATGATATAACAAATGTTACTGGTCATATTACACTGTTTAGATTTCCTGATACATTGAATTTAGGGAATTTTGCTGAACCAAATAGAAGATGTTTCTGGGTTTCCTTAGAAAAAGCTACTTTTTGTTTCTTATAATCACCTGCTAAGGCAACTTTTGTTTCTTAAAATAACCTGTTAAGGCAAATTGGAAAAAGGTTGTAAGCTCAATATACGGACAGATTTGACAGACGTATTAATTAGTTCAACATCAGCTAGCCACCCTTATTTGATTCTATTTTCGCATGTAATGCCTTTTGCGCATATGATTTTCTTTTCGTGGAGGATGTACTCTACTGTCGGCGAACTAATTACTTAGTCTGAAGTATATGTTTATAACTAGGCACGTTAATATCTAATTATTGCAGGAGTTCCGATCGACAAGGTGGCATTGCTTGATCAGGAAACTCGTAATTATGTGGGAAAGAAACTGCTAGAACTGACATTGATGGAGCTTTTTATCTTTCGCTTCATGCAGGCAAGTTAGTATTGATTTGTTTCTTTACCTAGCAAGTCTATAAACACAGGTGTGCACCTTGGAATTTTTGCACTCTGGCACATACAGTACAAAACCGACTGACCTATGGTCTGCTCTTGATGCTTTCATGTTCATAAGAAGCTCAAGTATAATTTTAGCAGTAACTAAACATCAACACTGAATGTGATTTTTTGCTTCAGGGATTTTTTGTGTTTGTCCACTAGTTGATTTCTTTATATCTAACATGAACATCTTTGATTGAGATACTGTAATTCTGTTACTCGTATATCATTTCTTTAGGCACATTTTTATGTTCAGTTACAGCACGTGTAACCTTGCCCATGAAATTCCATGTTTACCTCTCATTCATGTGGCACTTCATGTCTGATGCTATTCTCACTATTTCTTTATTCTTTCAGACCGATCCTAACTGGAGTAACTTCTTATACGACGAGGCCACACGATCTATCAATCTCATTGATTTTGGTGCGGCCCGTGAATTCCCTAAACGATTCGTTGATGACTATTTGAAAATGGTAACGATGCATTCTTTATTCAAAGCATATTATTTCAAATTCATTGCTAGCTGTTTGGAAAATCACCTCCTATTGACGTGTTACTGAAGTATTTTAAAATTTAAATGATTGACAAGAACAATAAAAAGCATGTTGATGTCTAATGCTTTGCTTCTGTAATTTTTGTGATTGCAACCTTATTTACAAATTAAACATATGTGAGATTGTTGCGTAAACTCATATGCTTACCTGATAGTTGATATTTTTAACTCTTTCTTGAAGTGGACTATCGAATAATTTTGTGTTTGTTATTGTCCGAGACTTCTTTAAGGCAATGAGGCTTTTTTTGCACTTGGAGACAATCCACTTGCTACCTCAACTTAGATGATCCATGTTCAAATCATATTACTAGTAAATATAAACTCTTTTTGATTACACTACCATGAGCAGTTGGAACCATACAGTCATTCCATATGTGATCTGATTTGCATATTATCTATTACTATTTCCTGCAATTACTGTTTTCTGAACTCTTCTTGACTTATTCTTACGACCAGGTTTTGGCTTGCGCTGATGGAGACAGGGAGATTGTGATTGAGATGTCGCGTAACCTTGGGTTTCTTACAGGAATGGAATCAGAGATACTGTTGGATGCACATGTACAAGCTGGTTTTATAGTGGGATTACCATTCTCAAAACTTGGTGGGTATGATTTCCGCAGTACTAATATCACCCAGAGTATATCAAACCTTGGAGCAACAATGCTGCAGCACAGGCTAACACCACCACCCGACGAGGCATATAGTCTCCACAGGAAGCTATCTGGTGCTTTCTTAGCTTGCATAAAGCTCGGGGCAGTAGTACCTTGCAGAGAAGTTCTCAATAATGTCTGTAAGGACTACAATTTCGGCGAAGACAAAAGTTAACCAGGTGGACTTGCATGTATACATTGCACATTCATTTTTTTGAAACTCATAATTGGTTTGTCATGATTAATTATTCAACAAGGCATCAATAAGCTCTAGAATTTCTACTGATCAGAGGCTTAGAAGTTGATAAAGGTTTCCGTCCTCGGTCCTACAGATAATAATGTTTTAGTGTATAGCACATTCAAATACATAAGCAAGGGAATGCTGAGGCGTCCCAGGATATTCCGCTTTCTGGTTGTAAAATAATGCAATAACTTTGCAAGCTGTTTTCAGGTCTTTCTATCCCCTTGATATAACAGTGCAGATTCTGCTCTGAAACAATAACTTTGTCGGCTAGACTGGTAAACATGTTTTGATATTCAGTTTAAAACTGTGAACCTTGTGTAAAGGAAGCCGCTTGCAGTAAAGGTGGGCATTGCAGAGTATGTATCTCCATGCATCTATTGAGGTCATTATGAGTACAGCGGGCATAGGAATCTCTCAGAACAAAATAATACACAAAATTATACAACAGAAGAGGAAAGAAGATAGCCTGCTAAGCAACTTGTCAGTCTGTGCAATGTGTCTTCTCACACTTGGATTGCTGTCTTGAGCCAAGTAACTGGAGCTTGACAAAATATTCAGGTTTGCACTTGAGCTTCTAAATCCTCTTCCATGAAGCATCTCCTTAAGCATGAGAACTAATGGGTGCCTCAGTATTGATAAGTTCAGATATGAATTAGGACGATTGAAGTATGATTGTGCTTGTGGCATGGTTATCAGGTCTGGTATGGAGTTTCTGAAACTTGGAGGTAGTGGCCTAGGTGGTATACGAGGATCAGGATACAAAGTCTTATTTTCCGATGCATCCTCCATGTTTACTCGGCTATAGAGTGGTATCAAGGTTGTCTCCGAAATTTGAGCTTTGCATACAGGGCATTGAGGTGATTGTTCTTTAGAAACGTCAGCAGAGATGCTCTCCATGTTGAGCCATTTGTAGATGCAGTGCCAACAGTATAAATGTCCGCAGAATGTCACAACAGGGTCTTGCACGAAATCTAAGCAAATGTTGCACTCAAATCCATTTGGAGGGTTGTCATCCACATCTGATATTATGTCAGACACATTCCATTTCTCAGCTGAAGAATTATTTTCTTTGTTGACTATGGAGTCCTGAATGCATTCCTCCATCACCATTTGAACTACTCTTTACTCAAGACGACGACAATGCCAGCCTGCGAACAAAAACTCATAAAAATAAAGTGTAGAAAAGGCGATTCAGAATATACATGTGCAGGTCATATGGAACTGTTTGAAAGAAGCAAAAGATAAAGGATGGGTTTCATGAGTATCAGAGAAGGGTGAGCATGGAGCTTCCCTACTGCTGAGGTAAATGCTGGACACGACGACACAAAATGAATGAGGCTCCTTAGAAATATTTATGACAAACCGTTCGATTGCGTGAATAAATAATAATAATTAAGTGGGCACATCTGCTCTACTGCTTCTGGCATAATATGGACTACCCCTGCAGTGGTGGGTCAAGGTTACCTAACAGACACAAATGCAACTGGGTTTCCGGAAACCATTGCAAATTGCAATCTAATTTATGTTAACAAGACCTGGAACATTCAAGAAGATAGAGATATCAGCTAACAAAAGCAGATACATAAAATGAACTCTTACCTTGAATATGACTCGCATAAGCTGTAAATGTGCGAAAAGGTATACTCAGTGTGTGGATGAAGCCTCAAATCTAGAAATGATGAAAGACTGAGCGGAAGAATAGAAGAAATCAATCTTGACGAAGAGTAAGATTTTTCTACTTATTATTTCTGTTATGGAATATAAAGGTTTTGTTGAACTTATATATTGCAAGACTCCCTGAATGGCCGACTGCAGTATGTCAATAAAAGGCTGATCGACGGACAACAAAGTTTGTGGAACCATCCACAAAGCTTAAAATACAAGTGCAGTTATACCTAGTACATTGTCTTAATTCTTTTGTAGGCAAGTAACATGAAATTGTAAATAAGTAGGTAATCAGTGACTGCATAGATTTATTTATTCTAAGATCAATCAACAGGGATGCTTTGAGTTTGCATATGTTTGTTGGTTTGAGTGGTGCAATGTGAGATATTCTGTGTTTTTGAAAAAGTGGGAAGTGAAAGTTCAAAAGAAATTTAGATTTTGGAGAGGGCAGTGAGATGGTCTAGTCAATTTGGTTGATGCATTGATAGATTTTTTGCTTGCACATTCATTGTTTTTCTTCAATGCTTTTTAAATTCTGATATATGATTTAGATTTAGATTTAGATTTATTGCAGTATTAAAAGCAAAAAAAATGTAATTTAAAAAATTACAAAAAATAAAATTCCGACCTACCGGATTCGAACCAGTGACCTAAGGATAATCTGTTGTTAACAACTACAGTCCTCCGCTCTACCAACTGAGCTAAGGTCGGCTGCTGCTTTTTTTCATAAAGTAAACATAATTTAAATTAAAATAGACCTTATTGGGAAACGAGACGTCGCCGTTTTATCTTCATCATCAAACTGCTATTTTGAATAATTTGTGAATCAGGGCGATGGATTTTTCCTCTTTGGAAATTACTCTAGCGTTTAAGAGGTGTAGTTTTCTGGTTACGTGATAAGGACTGATATATCCAGATATCTTCATGTGTGAGAATTGCAGTATCTGAATTATCAGTGCATTTTATCATCATCTGTTTGAATTGTGGCTTTTCATGCAGTTGTAACCAAACCTGGTAAAGGTGAGGCTACTACTCCGGTGAGATTGATGAACCGTATTTTATTTTAAATGTAATTGTAAAAAATGATTAAATTATAATTTCTGTATACAAAAAATAAACGTCATTTATATATAATTAAACAATATTGAATTTGCATTAACTTATCCCAATCTTGAAACTGTACATTTTGTAGAAACATCAAATAATCCAAGTAACTAATTTCAATGAAGATTTAGAAATCATGCAATAATTTAGATCATACAAGTGAAAATTGAGCCAGTGTTCAACCACATCATATTCAGCCAAGGAAATGAAACTTACTAATTAAATTTTAAGTATCATCAAATTACATGTAAACTGTTACTTGCTTGAATGAAAAGCTACCTGGACAAGGAGATGTCTAAGTAAATATATTGAATAGTTGCTAAGAATTTAGAAACAATGGAAATGAACACCAAATCTCACCACTTAGAATTAAAGAGTTTTTTCAGTCAGCTAGCCATTTTCTTCACTTTAATCCATCCTTTCTTGCATGTCTTGCCGACCACTTTGGCCCCTTTCTTCACCAGAATCTTCAGCTTTTCTGCCTTTTCTTTCAAATGCATCTCCCTGGCCTTCTCTTTCAACTGTTCCTGGAATTTGGCCATTACACCTTTCTTAATAACCAGATCTGTTGTAGACACCTACCGGAAGAGAGACTGAAAACGAGAAGATGCCAGCAACTGATAGAGAGATTCAGGCCGCCCTCGGTGCTTTAAAAACTATAAATGGAAACAAGAAGCTTCTAGGGCAGCTTCCAGGGTTCGACTTTTGGAATGTCTTGACTCAGTGTGTGAACTGGCTTAGCTTTGATCTAACGGTACTCACAAATGAGTATGATGCCTTTATAGTCATAGTAATGACAGCACCAACAACGCTGTACCTAACATGCTTTTTCCAGCACCTAACATTCAAAGCATGTACTTTCCAGCAAGTGAAAGTCATTTTACACTTTTCCAAATTGCAACACATCGAATCTACGCTTGTGCT
The DNA here is from genome assembly GCA_006409495.1 of Sedum album. NCBI lineage: Eukaryota > Viridiplantae > Streptophyta > Magnoliopsida > Saxifragales > Crassulaceae > Sedum > Sedum album. The sequence continues at coordinate 29,207 of QZGG01001174.1, forward strand.
TACATTTCAAGATAAATTTGTTATGACAAGTGACACGGCATTGTACAGGGAGTGTATGAGAATGGAGCTTCTCAAATTACCAGTCCAACAATAGGAGCAGCCCAAGACGGATCCAATTATGAACAGTTGAAAGGCATTGTCGATGGAGAAATGAGAGCAGCGCTGAAAACCATTGAGCTTATCAGTACTGCGTACTGCCACTTTGTCTTGGATGCAAGTGTTGATAGTAGATAACCTCTGTACACAGTTTCTTCGAGGACAGGAATTATGACGCAGTATGCAAGGATGCAAGATGTTTTTGAAATGTTACTGCTCTGGAGGATTTCCTTCAGAATAGGGTTGTTTTCACCCTGCAAGTGACCTCAAATAATCAGTACAAGATGGATTCGATTAGTGACTTCACAATTCAGGATTAATAAAAAAATCAAGAACATAATTGATTAGGAAAAGATCAACAAGGACACAAACTTTTACTTGTTTACAATTACCTTATGACCGAATAGCACATCTTCAGTAGCTGATATCAGATATATCAACAAAATCAGAAGCACAAAACCTACAGCAGAAGCCAACAACCAGTTCCTCTGTGCAGAGAACTTGCCAGACTTGAGAAAGCTGAAAACTTCCGATTCAGTTTTAGCGTATATTTCAGTAGGGAAAGCACTATGAAGAGTTCCAAAGCTTGAATTGTGAGCAGAGATAACGCCTGAATTGATGGTAGAAAAAATGTTCAAGCTAATTTCTAACTCAGAGCAAAATGCAGGCAGAAAAAATGTTCTTCTGACAGTGGTAGAAATATAAAAGTCATCTGGAAAATTTTCAGCACCAAAATACGGGTTGCTCAATTAAAATGTAAATCACCTTTATTGTTTTGTCCACTGTTACAAACACATCTTTTACTAAAACTACGCTTCATCACTATTTCAGTTAGTCAAGAATGTGGAACAGTACCTATCTAATAAATTAGCAGTGAATTAAGTAATTGGTATTCCAGTTTAAACCTCATAGACACACCAAGTAACACTACGAAACTGCATATAAGTGGATTCGAAACAAAGTACCTCAATTTGTGGATCAAGAACAGTGAAGCGAGCAACCACAGATAAGCCGCCAAAGCTCATTGGAACATGAATACTAAACAAATACAAACCATAATTGGTCCAGAGACTCTCACCATCAAAAGGAACATCATTTGAAATGCAAGAAAAGCCATCCAATTCTACACATAAGAAAACACAAAACTCAAAAATTGAGAAGTGTAAACACAACAAGCCCTAACAAGAAAATGAACACTATATAACATGCGGGAATGGTGGATTATACCTGGGGAGAGAGGCGTGCGTTATCATCGTTTTTCAAGCTCTTGGTACGGAGAGGGCGGCGTTTAAAGGGAGGAAGCGGCGAAATTGAATGCAATAGAATTCGATTAGGGTTCAGAAAACGAGTATAAGATAAAGAGATTATCATTAGAATAGTGTACTGATTCTCAAAGTACAAAATAAGTTTTTTTTTTCTGAATGAATATGAAAGTCCAGCACTCAGTACTTATATCTGAGAACAGTATAAAAATAAAAACAGAACAGGCTATACTGACAAAGAAAAGAGGGACTCAGAATGTTCCACAATTTTGATAAACTGATTTTGTGGGTTGCCGTAAAGATGAAGCCATTCAATATTTGACGTCTTCCAGTCCCAAATTGCTATGCGTGTAGGTAAACCAATCAAATCACGCACAAATAGACATTGACCTTTGCTAGAAATATCCCAATACTTCAGTAATTACGATTTTATCGTGAATGGGTCCAATTGTACATACTTTTGTCCAAGAATCCTCTACCCCATACTCACGCATAACCCACATATCAACAATATTTCCCCTTGAAACTATCAAACAAAGATACTTGTAATCGAATAAAGTAATAATAGAAGATCGTGTAACAAATTCGTAGTAGTCAAATTTAGGGACTTCAATCTTCTCAAAAACCATGTTTTTGTAGTCAAAAGATGAAATATACTTAGTAAAACCTATCATCCAATGAACTCGTCCGTTCAAATTGACACAATGTGAAGTAGTCAAATTATCATATCCCAAACAATCATCCACGCTTAATTTTGGAACAAACTTCCATGAGTTGGTTTCTGAGGAGTAAAGTTCAAGTGAAAGTTGATGCCTCAATTGTTTCGGACTAACCTTTGTAGTTTCTGATGTAACCCGACCAACCTTCCAAGAAACTTTATTTCTACTTGCATCATAATCTGTTACCCCAAAATGGAAGACATCAACTCCACACGAGGAGTAGTAAGGCGACGGAGGCAATACTTTAGTGTCCCCTGTAGCGGGGTTCAACAACATTGCAACTCCTAGTCTGTATTCAAAACCACAGTATATTCCAAGTCCAGCTGGACACAGAACTTGCAATTCAACACCCATAGAGTTAATATAGCAATTTGAACGATAGAGTTTTCTGGTAATACGAGGTGAAGTTAAACCAACAGAGATGTGGGTGATGAACTTCTTGTGAATATGATGGTTGTGATCACGAAGAACCATGTAGGAGGCTCTGGGATTTTCCATAGGTCGAGCAAAGGTGTATGCTCGAAAAGCAAACCCGTCTTGGCTGATCAATGATAACCACCTTTTACAAACGATTTTGAATTTGATAACTGACTTGAGTGGTAACCTTAACATTATTTCTTCAATTAAATCCTCCGATAGGGTCGTCTTTCCCTTCGCCATCATCATAGGTTAGGGTTTTTTCCCGATAGCGTAGATTAGGGTTTTCAATTCGTCTCAATATTGGAATTTATATCGACGACTTTTCATATAAAAAGATTTGATATTTCATATTTGCTTGCTAAAACAGTTTTGATATAATATTGAAGGAAATCTTTATAAATTACTTTTTAAATTCTACGGGTCTGATTATTTGTATTTTTAATAATATTTAATTCAAAATACCTATTTTAATGATTGTAATTAACATTCGAAATTACTGATCAAATATGTCTACTGTTTTTTTCAAGTTGTGAATCCTCCTAAATTCATTCAGAGGACTCAACTGAAAACTCTAAAGTTGTCCGAAGAACACTGCTGCATTAGTACTAGTTACAATGATTAGGTTCATTTATGATCCCCTCTTAGCCTGCGATTCCTACGACCCCTTATTCGATCGTTGGATTAATTTGATCCAACGGTCCCGAATTCACCTTTTTGCATTTTTGTCATTTAGTGTATGTTTTTTGTCATTTTGCGGATGCACAAATGCATTTTGGAACGTACATATAGTTAATTTAAAAGTACAAATAGTTGAGATGGCAAAATGCACGTGTGCATTGGGGTCGCAAAGGAATCGAACCCCTAGTTACAATACCTTTTTTGATGTAGGCTGCAGGAAGAGCTATGCATATAGATTGCTTGTTAAGCTCATATTCAAAAGATGTCGAAGGATACAAACCATGCAAACCGGCTTATATGACTAGAGGGGCATCTGTGGGATAGACTAGAGTTGTAATCAGTTGGTGATTCACTTTATGGTGTTCATATAGTTGAACGGGAATCTAACAGCTGCACATTCGGTCACATTCATTTTATTCTAATATGTTCTTCCTAGAAGTTTTGCTGACATTATGTTCACCCGAGGCAGTGAGCATAAAACTCCTAACAATTAAGTTGTTGAGAGCCACAATTGCATGAGATGCATCTAAGTACCAGCAACCGCTTTTGTTATAGGAAATGCATCGAAAGAACAAACCAACAACCATTCATCTTCATCAACATGTGTAGTTGCTCCAAGTCTATTCTCCGGATTGTCGTTGGTAAATAATTGCAACAACCCGAAAGTTCCTGACACTTCCTGAAACCAGAACGAAAATAAAAAAGTTTTAAGTTTTGCAAGGATAGAGAAACAAAATATTCAGTACAGACATGTACGCATCAACTCACACCTCATCAATTTCTTTTGATCATGGAGTATAGTGTAAACCAATAGAACAGTTCAGAAAAATTTCAGGATCTTTCACCCACTTTCAACGTCCGTCAAAAGTCTTTAGACAGTATTCGCTCGAAAGTGACATGAATTCATTTCAAATATCGAGTAAACTGAGAGTTGAATTAATAATGCAAAATGTTATACCTGAGTTGATTTTGGATCCATCTCATGTATTTCTTTACCTTACCATGGCAAGCCGGACAGACTACATAATGAATTCTCCATCAAAATGCCCCATCATAGCCATTGTGTGACTCTCAAGTGCAAAAAACAAGATACGTGAAACACATGAAGTTGTTGTAGTACAACAATAAACACCCTAAAACCTTATGAACACCAGCTTTAATACATTAAAAGTTGAGCAGTGAAACATGAAATTTTCTAGACAGAATACGTAATATAAAAGCAAAAAAAGTTGAATAATAGATATACTGTTCCTGAAATTTCACAACTTCTTGTAACTGGCACACGTTGTCCCTTCTTAAAACCTTCATACTCGGCTTGTTCTCTCACTGTTACGCTAATTTATACCTAAGAACAGATTAATATCAAACTCAGGCTACTTAGCAAGTAGAATTCTCAATTCAGTTTTTTCTGCAAAGTTTCTAGTCAAGTAAATAACCAAAAACAGTAAGCAAGAACACACGATTTTTAACGTGGAAACCCTTAAAATGGGAATAAAACCACGGAGCATCTATCGGGATGCTCAGCCAAACGTTTCACTAAGATGATGAGTATCCGATATACAAGAAACCAAGGACTTATTAAAGAGACTATAAGCTAAGACAATCGAAACCCTAGAACGAATACAAGAAAACCAGAATGAAGGGATTAAGCCCCCTTCGAAGCCCCTGGATAACAGACCGCTCTGGCCGGAACTTCTTACGCTTTTGGAATTGATTCCACCAGCGAATCTGATTCCACCTCGAAAGCCAGTCGTCTTTCACTCACGCTCCTCCGCTCAAGTCAGATCGCCGCTGGTTCCTTTTTCGTCGTCGTCCGTCGTCTCCTTTTTTGCTCATCTTCCAAATCCGCGCCTCTCACAACGCACCCAGAAGCTGTCGTTTCATTTTTCCTTGCTCAAAAACATATCAGCTCATCCTCTATTCAACCCCTGCTCATTTAGTTTGTTCCTGCTGAACACTTCTTATGTCTTGATCAGCTGCATATTCTCATCACTAAGTTCCACAAGGCCAGAAGCACTTGGGACAATAGATTCACAACTTTATACTTAGATTACAGTTCAACACTCACCCTCCCCTTCCATTGAAATCCTCGTACCATATGTAAATGTGATGACAACATAGTCAAGTTTTGTAAAAGAAGATATATCTTTGTATAAGTAGATATTTCTTTATGACCTGTATTTAACCTTACTAACCATTCATACCATATCCTCCTTAATTTTTATTGAATTTTCTCTTTGCCCTTATAAAATCTTGCACCAACTTTTGCTGGACCAATTACTTCAGCTTAATGTCACCAACATCAGCTTCCAAAGAAACACCAGAAACCACAAAGCGAAGGTTCTCGTCACTTCTCATTAGTTCTTCTACAGAAGCACATCGTTAGTAACAAAATCACTCAAATCTGCTCCATCACCACTACATAGAATAATCAATGTCTAATTGGGCTATGAATAAATGGTACAAAGTTTCGGAGTACAAGCCCAAGAAAAAGAGAAAAGAAGAAAAGAAAAAAGAGGAGAGTATTCTAGAGAAGTATGGAATAGAAAAAATAGGAGATGTTTTAGTAGAATAATTTAGAGGGTGTAATAATGACCATAGAATCATTTTGATCCTAGTCATCGATTAGGATATGATAATAGTATAAATAGGAGTCATGTAGCGTGTTGTTAACATCTTGATTTAAAGAGAGAAAGTGATGTTAAGGTGTGATTGACTCCTCTTGTAAAAGTTTCTCTTCTTAATAATAAAATCCGTCCTAGGTAAGCTGCGCAACTCAACAGTGTAACTTCGTATCGTCGATGGTAAAGAATTGCAACAACCCATAAGAAAGTCTTAAGTTTTGCAAGGATAAAGAAACAAAATATTCATTATAGAAGAATGCATCACCTCACACCTCATCAATTTTTTTTGATTCTGCAGTATAGTGTAAACCAATAGAACAGTTCTTTAAAATTTCAGGATCTTTCCCCCACTTTTCACGTCCGTCAAAAGTCTTTAGACAATATTCGTACACCTGTTTCTCGAAAGAGACATGAATTAATTTCAAATATCCAATAAACTGAGAGTTGAATTAATAATGCAAAATGTTAAACGGATGTGATATTGCATACCCGAGTTGATATTCGATCCATCTCATTTATTATTTCTTTATCATGGCAAGCCGGTAAGATTACAGAATGATTCCTCCATCAAAATATCCATCATATCCGTATCCATTGTGTGGATCAAATTTGGATTTCTTCAAATTTCATATTAACAAAAGACAATTCAGTGCAAAAGACAAGATACGTGGAACACATGAAGTTGTTGTAGTATCAGCAGTAAACACCATAAAACCTTATGAATTCCACCTTTAATTTATTAAAAATTGAGCAGTAAAACATGAAACTTTCTAGACGAAATAGTAATATAAAAACAAGACAAAGCTGAGTAATAGATATACCTCATCTACATTCCTGCCGCAAGCAAGATTACCAAACTTCAAGTCCAATAGGACCGCAATATATCTGCCTAGATGCATCATGTTCTTGCGACTCCACAACTTCTTGTAATTGGCACACGTTGTCCCTTCTTGGAACCTCCATACTCAGCTTGTTCTTCCTCGCCCTCCCCCCATTGAAATCCTCATAGCATATGTAAAAGTGATGGCAACATAGTCAAGTTTTGTAAAAGAAGATATATCTTTATCACTTGTACTTTTCCTTCCTAACCATTAATACCATATCCTCCTAATTTTTGTTGAATTTTCTCTTTTCTTGCCCTTATAAAATCGTGCACCAACTTTTGCTAGACCTAGGTACTTCAGCTTAATGTCACCAACATCACCTTCCAAATGAACACTAGGAACCACAAAGCGAGGATTCTCATCACTTCTCATTAGTTTCTTCTTCAGAAGCACACCATTAGTAACAAAATCACCACTACATTTCAGAAGGTTTCCTGCCTTATTGCTACATATATCGCATCATTTAAGAGTAAAGAAAACAAAATTCTGCTTATGCACGGTAAGCTCAACATATCTGACCCTTATGAAGTTTGTCTTTCAAATGCTCATTTAGAAACAGATCACCATAACACACCCTGAGATACGGAATAGAACATATATGATCCGTCTACCGTCCTGACGAAGACCAAGATAATCATGCTGTTGGGAAACTCGGACGTATTTATGATATGCCCGTGTTGGGCAATGATGGATTATGATGCTTTCATCTATGCTTAGTTTCGCATAAGAGATGATAGAAAACATGAGAAGATCGTTTGCCAAAAAATCGACAAGGGGGGATTGTGAGCTCCATGAACTAGGAGTGTGATAGTGGCAAATTTTTGCAAACCATGACTCAGAACTCTGTGTCATGTCGTGACGAAGACAAGCTCGTCAACACTAATAAATGCACATGCAAAATATCCGAGATTCATTAATGCAGAGATTCAATGAGTTATTGTCAGAAGACTGCGGGAATCCTGTACAGAATTAAGTATGGTGACCATTATGGAGAGTAAGAGCATAATAAATTCAACGTCATAGTGAGTCAGTCAAGACACCACTGATGAAATCATTTAAAATCAGATGGAGATGAAGATGAAAAGTTGAGGAAGATAAGTATATTCGACTTACCTCCATTGAGCTGAGCAAAATACATTATTGTAGATATGTGGATCGTTTCAAACTGAGATAGTGGGAGATTGTTGTAGAGTCATTCACCGAGACGGGAAGTCTACGACGATCATACGGGAGTTTGATCTAGTGAGTCCAAGGAGAGCTTGGATTAAAGTGTAGATTGATAGAAACTGTTTTGAAGGGAGTTCAAGTACATTTCTTGTATTTCGTTTTACACAAGTGAAGTTGTTCCATAGGATTAGGATAATCCCTGACTAAGCCTTCGGGACCCGAACAGGGTTAATAATTTTTGTGTCTTATTTTTTCCAGTTGCATTTCATTTTTTACATGAATCAGTCAGCGTGTCTCACTAGCGTGACACAAACATCTACGCGTCTGATACACTAGGCGGTGTTTTCAGTTTCTCATGTAGTTGATGGTGAGCTTGTCATAACTGGATGGCCGATTTGGTTTGTTGAAGCTGCTCCTGATTCTCTTAATCATTGATTGCCTCGCCGTGCTGACTCTTTTAAGAAGTTGGATAAAGTAGTTTTTCTTTTGAAACTCGGATAGTTTGTAAAGAAAGTTTAGTTCATACGTCATGATATTTCATTTCTTAGTTTGACAAGATTTTGCTCTCTTTGGATCCTAACCACCGTGGAACAGCAGCTCTTGCTCTTGCTCTCAAGAGTGAGGCATGTTCCAAATTAAGTAGCAAAGTTATTGCAATATATGATTTTATTGGATGATTCAGGATGTATTAAGTAGCAAACCTCTCCCTTGTGATCCTTCAATATTGCCTGTGTATCCTCCGAGTAAAGAGATGGATCATGGATGCTAAACTAAGAGAAGAAGATGTCTTGAAGGCTATAGAGGGTGGGTCACAGTTGAGCATTGATTGAGTTAAATATGCAGGCCTTTTCAAAAAAGCAACCTTGTACAATGCAAACCTTTTGAACATTGATTGAATTAAACCACCAATAACTATTTCTAAACACAAACTTGATAAAATGAAGATTTTCTTATATAAAGGGTGGCAGATTTTGGTTTCTGATAGTGCTAATTTCTTCATTCATCTTGCACGTACAATGCAACATGAATTTGTACATTAGTGGGCAGCCTAACTGAGTTAATAGGACCAGAGGTTTCAAGAGCTCTTGAAATATCCCAGTGTAAACCTCATAGACATACATCACATACCAAGTAACATTACGAAACAAAGTACCTCAATTGGAACATGTCTACTAACAAATACAATGAGATTTGAAATGCCAGAAAAGACATCCGATTTCTACGAATTAGAAATCACAAAACACAAAATTTAAGCATTCAGAAATCCCAAAACACAAGCTTTTAAATAAATATATATAAAAATAGCTGTCTAATAACTAGTCATTTGTTTGAACAATATTATGCGACAAAGAAAAGAGAGACTCAGAAAGCTCCACAATCTTGATAAACTGGTTTCGTGGTTCGCCAGGTAGATGAAGCAGTTCAATATTTGATGAATTGCAGTCCCGAATTGCTACGCGCGTAGGTAAACCAATCAAACTACGCACGAATAAACATTGAGCCTTACTGGAATATCCCAATACTTCAATATTTTTAATTTTTTCATGAATGTCTTCAAGTGTACATACTTTTGTCCAAGAATCTTCAACTCCATACTCGCGCATAACCCATATATCAATGCTTCCCGTTAAGACTATCAAACAAAGATACTTGTCATCGAATAAAGTAACAATAAAATCTTGTGCATTAAATTTGTAGTGGTCAAATCTTGGGACTCCAATCTTCTGAAAAACCATATTTTTATAGTCAAAAGATGAAATATACTCAGTAAAACCTATAATCCAGTGAACTCGTCCATTCAAAATTGCATAATGTGAAGTAGGCGAATTATTATATCCATAGCATTCAACCATGCTATATTTTGGTATGAACTTCCATGAGTTGGTTTCAGAGGAGTAGAGTTCAAGCGATAGACTTAACTGACGCCTCTGTCGTCTCTTAGTAAATTCTGTTTCTAAAGTAGTTTCTGATGTCACTCGACCAACCTTCCAAGAGACTTTATTTCTACATGCATCATAATCTGTTATTCGCAAAATGGAAGACATCAACTCCACACGAGGAGTAGTAAGGCGACTTAGGCAACACTCTAGACTCTCTCGTAGTGGGATTCAACAAAAGAGTATTTCCTTGTCTGTATTCAAAAACACAATAGATTCCAAGTCCTGCTGGACACAAAACTTGAACATCAACATCCATCGAGTTAATAAAATTGCATGATTGACAAATTAGTTTTCTGGTAATACGAGGAGGAGTTGGACTAACAGAAATAGGGGTGATGATCTTCTTGTAAAGATGATGCTTGAGATTGCGAAGGACCAAGTATGAGTCTTTGGTATTTTCCGTAGGTCGAGCAAAGTTGTATGCTCGAAAAGCAAAGCCAGCTTGACTGATCAATGATAACCACTTTTTGGAAACGATTTTCAATTTGACAAGTAACTCGATTGATAGCCTTACAAGAATTTCTTCCAGTAAAGCATCCGGTAGTTCCGACAGCTCTGTTTTTGATACCATGTTATCCGCCGTCATTATCGTAGAGAAGAATAGGTTAGGGTTTTCGAATTATCTGAAAATAGGAATAATTTATTTCGAAGAAGTCTTTCCATAAAAAAAAGAATGGATATTTGCTTGCTAAAAACATGTTTTATATAAAATAAAAGGAAATCGTACCATTTAATATTTGATTTCCTTTTGGTTGTAACGTAATTTACCAATTATAAAAATAATATTCGGAATTACTGATATCCCATAATTTTAGGAATCAATTGTAACGACAATTAAAGCTAATGATTCTCAGTTGAATGGCAATTAAGTTGAAAAAGACGTGTCGACACCTGACATTCAAAATTACTTCATGTCTGCCGTTAATAATATATTTTGCATATATTTTACATATATTTTGCATGCCTATTTAGTGTGTTTTAATAATTTATATGTGGATAATAAAACATGGACCAGGTCCAAAGGTTGAAATCTTAAGATTCCTGCGTTATATTTGCTTGTTTTTTTGCGACTTTTAATTTAATTACTCTATATTCTTTTTTTCAGGGCAATGACCATTTATGACATAATACAATAGATAAAAACGCTTCAGTAGGGTAAACATTTCGGGACTATAAGAAGAAGTTATGCTTGGAAACCCTTCAAAATGGGGAAAGAAATCAAGATGAAATTAAGTCTCAAGATCATAACCCAAAACCTAAAGAAGGATCTTCATCACTTTTTTATATTTCATTTCCATTTCTATGTATGTACTCTGTAGTTTATAAACATAGGGAAAGTATCATGTGGAATCCCAACCTTTTCATGGATCAATGGATCCCTCTTTGCATCCGTTGATTGCATTTACTGTTTGCATTTTGGACGCACCAGATTGTGCCAGCGCATTAATGAGCATGTGCAACTCACGTATGCATTTGTCATGTGCAACTCACGTGTGCATTTCAAAAATGCAAACACGTGGCACAATCTGGTGCACACAAAAAATGCAATCAACGGTGATGAAGGGGATCCATGGAAAGGGGGGTTCCACATGATACTTCCCCTATAAACATATTCAAGTTCACTGTGAACAGTGATATGTTTTAGGATATCGTGGATCCCCTAAATTCAGTTATAAATGAACAACATTTATATGATAAATGAAATAATATCAACAACATAGCCATGGTAGAGAGTGAGCGCATCACACAATTGCATAAAGATGTGGCGATGCCTCAAAGTAAGGTCACGTAGAATAGAAATAAGGAGTCGCGTTCATTTGCGACCCAGGGTTGCTTTTGCGAACTTGAGACCCCTTATCCAGCCGTCCGATCTGATTTGTTGTGCTCAATCTCGTCCTTCCACGTGTGAAAAAGCATGTTCCAATTTTGTTGCAGTAAGGATAGTTTCGTCAATTTGTAAACACACCCTTCTTCTCGTTCTCTCTCTTCCGTCGATGTCGCATCGCCAGTTAATCCAACCCTCTTTTACCAAACCAAATTCTAAACCAAAATCAATCTTCCACTGCCGACACGGATCTCGAATTCACCTCGGTGGAGAAACGTTCACCATCGCCTGTGCCTAACCGATTCAATGCCTGGACTGCCGACGAATTTCATCTTTTTTGTGAGTATTATATTATGGTTGCTGTCGATTTGAATTGTTGAGTGATTTTGTTCTATAGTTACCTGAATCATCTCACCCATCATGAAATCATTTGCTTTTGTGCCTTTTCTGAACTGGATCTGTCTTGATTCAGTCTCTGATTTACTGCAATTTCATTAAATTTGTGTTTTAGGAAGATGAGGTTTAGGGTTTGTTGGTATTGTTGGTATGTGAAAATTGAAATTCAATGTTAGGATTTGAAGCATTTGATTGGGGCTATGCATATTTTATTTTTGTTGCGTGTTTCAGATTTCATTTTGATGGGTTAAAGGATTGATTTAATGTGATTTTTATGTCAGGGTAATGGCGTTTAGAAACTGCAATAGAGTGTGAAAGTAATGGAAGTGCCGAAGGAAGTAGTGGTAATGGCAAGCAGTCTCAGATTCAGCCACTGCCTCGTCAAGGGTCCGTGTATAATCTCACGCTTAATGAATTGTGTTGGGTCAGTAGAAGCTAATCAGCCAACGAGCTTGGATGCGGAGGCTGGGACACTTGGCAGACAGAATAACCTGCAATGCCAAGGAAATTTAACATTGTAGATTCTACTGAGACAAATATTCAGATTGTGCACATAGCTTTGTGTAATGTGAACATAGTTGTGTATTTTTGTGCACATAATTTGTGTATTTGTGCACATATTGGTCAAGTTAAGCTTCTTTTGTGCATATCACATGTGTTTTTCTAGGTATATGCATAAATGCTTTCAAAATTGAAAATGCAACAGACATTGCTCTCCCCTCCTTTCCATCAATCAAATCAGTCTGCAAAGTTGTCAGTCTGCACGAATTTTACAATATGCACATTTCCTATTTTACCCCTCCCTCCAAATTTTGCACATTTATATTTGCATCTCGTGTGCCACGTGTCGCCCGCTCAGCACAATGTGCATTTTTTTTCAGCCGTCCGATCATGCACATGGGTCTCAAGGGAACTGCACTCTAGAAATAAGGAAAAGCAATGGTGTGGCATAGAGCCTAGAGGCCACCTCTAAATGCTAAAAAATTCTTCTTTGACCTGTGAGTAGGGGTGTAAACGAGCCGAGTCGAGCCGAGCATCGACTCGTTCGAGCTCGGCTCGTTTGATTTTTATGCTGCTCAAGCTCGAGCTCGAGCTCGGCGAGCTTTAATATATCCTGCTCGAGCTCGGCTCGATTAATTTTTTGCCTGCTCGAGCTCGGCTCGCGAGCTTTCGAGCCTTACTATCAACTCAAACTTGACTAAAAAATACTAAAATACTCGAAGCCTCTCGAGCTCGTTTAGAGCTCGGTTCCTCGAAATTTTTTATTAGAGCTCAAATCTTCGAACTCGACTCAAAGCTCAATTAGAGCTTGAATCCAGCCCAGCCCAATGGGCTTCACTTTATCTCAGTTAAATGACCAAGAAAGTTGTGGGATACTGTAACCCACCTTATGGGCTTCACTTTATTTACATTTTCTCTTGATTCCTTTTAGTAACTAGCGATGTGGGATACTGCAAACCATCTGATGATTGATAACGGTCGTCGACGTCTTCGCACGTATAAACTCTCCGATCCGATCTCCAATCAGCCTCCGATTCCAACCTCCAACAACAGCAACAACATGGCGTCGTCTCTTCCTTACGCTTCCGCCGATTCCACTTTACGTTCTCTAGCCGGCCAAGCCGAGGGTTTCGGCCGATCTGCCATCGGCGGCTTACACGGTCCCCTCTACCACGTCACCACTTTAGCTGGTAATCCATTTCCTAATCCTCCATTTGAATAATTAGGGCACCGATTTGATTCGATTTATAGTATATTGATTTTGTATATGGTAGATGATGGACCTGGATCGTTGAGGCAGGAAGCAGGGAGGAGCCTTTGTGGGTTGTGTTTGAGGTGTCGGGAACGATCGAGTTGAATTCGTATTGTAATGGGATGTCTTATAAGTCGATTGATGGTAGGGGACAGAGAGTTAAGTTGACTGGGAAGGGATTGAGGTTGAAAGAGTGTGAGCATGTTATTGTTTGTAATTTGGAGTTTGACGGTGGAAGAGGGCATGATGTGGATGGAATTCAGATTAAACCTAAGTCTAGACATATTTGGATTGATCGTTGTAGTTTGAGTGAAGACATTCACCATGGAAATGCATAAAAACTTCATCCGGACAGTCGTAATCAAGGAACCACAAAAGTGAAGACAAAAAACTCCACAAATTGAACCTATTAAACCATGTAAAGCATAAATAAACAAACACATAATAATCAATTGAATGCTGACACTAAAAGTCAGAAAGCATCAACTTTAATCAGAGTATAAATCGAGTACTAATCGAGTATATAAACTAGTCCTAATCGAACATATAATCGAGCAGGTAAACGAGCCGTTCACGAACATAAACGAGCCGAGCACCCCTCTGCTCATGTTCGGCTTGTTTATTAATCGAGCCGTGAAACCATGCTCAAGCTCGGCTTGTTTATTATCGAGCCGAGCTTTGACCGAGCTTTGACCGAGCTTGCTCGCGAGTAGCTCACGAACGCTCGGGCTCATTGACACCCCTACCTGTGAGTGGTCCTCTGGAGCTACACTTAAGAGTATTGGGTGCACTTGACACAATAAAATCTAATGAAGAATGGTAATTGTATACTAAGTTCCTTTAATTTTTACAGATTAAATCCCATAAATTCTGATAATGACCGTAATTGCATATTAATAATTAAACATAATAAATTCTTCAATATACTTTCTGTATTTTAAGTTGTGTTTCTATAGTTTTTAATGATCAATCCAAATAATGATAGTGATATTTTCTGGTAATACCAAGAGGAGTTGGTCCGATCGAAATGGGGTGATTACCTATTTATCAAGATGATGACAATTTAGATTACAAACGACCAACTAGGAGGCTCTAGGACTGTCGATGGTTTGAGCAAATGTGTAAGCTCGAAAAACAAACTGTTATTCGCTAATCAATGATAACCACCTTTTTGATAGGACTTTAAATTTGACAAGTGACTTGAGTGGTAGTCTTACCAAAATTTCCTCGATTGAATCTTTCTGACCATCATCCTCGAATCAAGGTGGATCAACAAGAAAATGATTTCTACTGATCATACATGATTACTATTCATAAAAGTTCTGTTATGTTTCCTAATTGATTCAAAAGATACTCAATATTTTGTGATTTGTTATCATTTCAACTAAGGTTGCGTTCACTTTGTTGGAATGGAATCAATTTTGGTGGAATGGAATGCTCATTCCTAATGGAATGAAAATATATGTTGTTTGGTTGGGCTAATGGAATGGAATGAGTCATTCCAACTTCATTTCATTCAAAGCTAAAATAAATAAAATTCATTCCTCCTAAAATATATGGTATAAGTCAATTCCCTTATTTGATTTCTCTTGATCCATTTAAATAACTCTACACAACATACTTCATTTTATATATATTTATTCAATTTGTAAATTTACCGATTTTCCTGAATTTACCGACCCGAAAATTGTCGGAAGAAAAAAATAAGTTCTGTAAATCGGAAATTACCGATTTTTGCTCACCCTAGCTGCAAGGTAAAACGTAACTGTAGTTATAGTAGTGTTCATAATTATATACAAGATCATATTATCCATAGTATTCAATTGTTGGTTTAACTGTACAGAGTTGAGGGTTGTTCAACTCAGGCTTGTTCATCATTGGTGGCCGTAGTCGGAGCTGATCTTCAGCTGTCTTAGTGGATTTCCGAGCACAGTGATGAGTAAAGGCCTTAACAGGTCATATAACCACGGAATAATCGTTTTAGTACTTTATTTTTGAGAATCTTGTTTTAGGGTTCATCTTGATTGCAAAACTAGGGTTCGAATAATTGATTAGGTTAGTGATAACGCACAATTATATGAGTTAAAAATCATCTAAACCCATTATTTTATATTTTTTTTCTCGTATCAAATGCGTCACTTTTGGTATTATTTTTTTCTTTCTGTTCAGCGTCTCCCTCTCGAACAGACTTTAAGCATCATTGTAGATATGCTTCTTTGAGTTCACCTACTTTGTGAGAATGAAGCTCCCTTCTTCTACTAGATTTTTCCACCCTTTCCCTTGATTCTTTTTATTTTTCTTTTTCTTTGTATTGTGTTGTTCTCTTTTTCTCCATGCTCTCTCCTTTTAAATTGTCATGATTTAATTGTCATGTTAATGACTTTTAATGTCATCATCATGTGACCATTTGAATGTCATAATGGTCTCTCTTTAATCTGGTCATTAATCCAGACAATAATGATGGTATTAATTCGGGGGCTTGATTTCAGGGATTCTTCAACGATCTTCTTTAATCTCTGATTTTGTGACGGCTATCTGATTTTGTGCAGGCTTCTGTCTTAGGCCTTGTTACATTCTGTCTTGACAGTAAATTGATTTGTTACCTGTTTTTTGTTTTGCCAAAAGATATTTTGTCACATGTACTATCTGAGTACTAACAATAGCAACAGTAATTAACCAGAGGCCATGTGTTGTATGTAAATGAAACTAGGCAGATTATACGTGATCCCTTTCGTCTTGTTGACCACAACTGATATGAGATAATATCAGAAATGTGGCACTGAGAACTAGCAATATTTGGATTCCAAAACCTTTAAAAATAAAGCATAACTTTCAATTGTTTCGAATAATGCTGATTCAGTTACGTTTGCAAGTGTTCGATACAAAAAACTACGAACCACTCAGTCCAAAGGCTTCCACAATTCCTACTTACTGCATTCTCAATTCAGAATTCTCAACAATTGAATTTTATACCAAATAATTCAATGAATCTGAAGCACCATCACCTTCTAATTCAAAAATATTCATTTTTAAAGAAACCACAATCTACACAACTGATCCCATTTGGCCATCATCATGATCCTAAGCACAGCAAAACTAGAGTCAGAGATATTTTGACAAGACACATATTCCAGGCATAACAACCACCCATCAGCTAAACATAAGTGACAATCATCGGAGCCAACCCAAACTTGACACTGGTGGGGCAGAAGCAAATTCAGAAAGAGTCATCAATTAACTAATTCAACATTGCCTATAAAATTTAGCTCATAAACCTCAGAAAATGAGGGTAGTGATTGTTTTTTACAGACGTTGTTTTGCAATTTCTCAGTAATCTTGTACAATGCAACCTTTGAACATTCTGTCTCTAATCAACAATTGATACTTGTACAGGAATTGCAAATGAAATACATCAATGGACAATCAAACTGAAGTTAATAGGACCAGGTTTCAAGAGCTCTTGAAATATCCCTTCGCAGTTTTCTCTCTATCATCTCATATTAGCTGCTGCACTAAAAGACATCACAGAGCTTATATTCTGCCTTGCTGTTCTAATCCTCTGAAGAACGCGCAATTTTGGCGACTTAGGCGTAGTCGGGTGCTGAAGAGACCTGTTCAAAAATAATTCCAAAATCTTATCAACTTTGTATAGCAAAGAATGCAAACGAGGAAATGGAAGAAAGAAAAGTTAGTTTTTTTGTATGAGCACACCTTTGGGGGCAGAAGGGATGATCAAACTTGGGAACCGGTCGTGCATGTGGAACCATTGTTCTCCTCATTTGTTTCAAAGCCTTCTCTTCCTCCATCTGCAAAAAACAGGATATGTGGTGTGATGATTTTAATGAACGACGCGGAGAATTTTACAAGGAAATGGCGCGACAAGACTAACATACCATCTTTGCAGCATCACTCTCCTCTCTATATCTCTTATACATCATCTCCTTCTCATGAACTTTCTTATCAAATTCTGCCCTTTCTACTGCTCTATGATCAGCTTGGAGATTAAATTCCTCAATTTGTGTCAAGGGTATGCGAACTTTCTCTGGGAGTGGAATTGGGTCACTGCTAAAAATCATCAGAAAGAAGACAATTCAGAATAGGTCCATAACTAGAAGTCATCAAAAACATGCCTTTTGAGTATATTTGTTTTCTTACTCTTTCAATATTGGCTGTGCCTTGAATTTCCTCATTTCTGCTTCTTCCTTCTCCAGCCTATTTTTTTCTTCCGCTTCTCTGTGTATTACATCTTCGTGCCTCACCAAGCTTTCCAGTTGGAATGGCTCAGGTTTGGTGCACTCTTTGGGCTCAGGCTTTGGCGGGACCTAATAATATTCGAAAAACAAGTTAGTTAATGAGAAGTTGGATTTAAAGTATACAAGAGTTTGTAGTCATATTAACACTCACCACAGGGAAGTCAGTGGTGTAAGGATAAGGGTTGGCCTTCGGAAGTCTAGCTTTTTCTTCAACCATCCGCTTATGATTTAATTCGGTTTCAAATTTCTTTTCTTTCTCTGCACCCCTTTCCTCCGTGAGTAGGTGGAACGGGTTTGGCCTTGTGAGTCGTGGTGTCTGAGTGTCATGTCGCGACTCTGAGCATATGGAAAGCTGAAGGCAAAAACAAAACTTAGAACTTTGAAGAAATGTGATGACACTAGACTAACTCCATGATAAATTAAATTGAGGGTATTGTGCGAACCTTGTCAAACATGTCTAAAACAGTGTTTGCCGGGGGAATCCGCTCATTTGTTGCGAAATGAAACTCTTCAGGGATAGTAACTGGTTTCTTTATAGTACAGAATATTCCTAGCTCGCCTTTGCTTTCAAAAATCTTTTTGTTTAATGGCTTAGCCTTAAACTTTGGAACCTTTTGAAGTTCTTCCAGTTCAAGTTCAAAAGAACTTTTGACACTTGGAGGGCGAGCTCTAAGTGAAGTTTGTAGCTGTGGGGTTTTAGGTTCGGTTAATCGTGGTTTCCATACAGAATTCTGCAATGACAGGGACATGGAAATTAGTACAATAGTTTATAGATTCTATTATTTCTCACGATGTGAAGAGATTTCTAACCTGACGTGCAGATTCTGTCGATGTAACTGAAGAAGTGTCTGCATGTTGGTCAGCCCTAGCCATTGTGTGCAGATGAAACTCCTACAAATAACTCACATCTTAAGAAAACCGAAAAGTACTATTCATTATTCTCTGATTTCATTGTTGGTAAAACATTACCTGAAACTCAGGAGCGTGCATTGTCGTTCGAGGTAGTGGTGGAAGAGTTGATGCCTCCAAAATCTGTCATTAAATTGTTAAATATTTTAAGTTTCCAGCCTGACCAAAAATTTCAATCTCACGAAACTAGGAATCAGCTAAATACCTTTCTGTTCACCGGCCGGGCTTTAAATTTTGGTATCTTAGCCATCATTTCTTCTTCAAGTTCTGCAGTACTTTTGACCCTTACTGGCCTAGCACGTTGAGATGTTTCTAGCTCTGGCTCCTTGGGTCTTGTTAACGTAAGTTTAGGAGTCCTTGCAACTCCAGTGGCAGCATCCTGTGCATAATAAGCCAAACATTAGATCAACAGAGACAAACAAAAGAGTTCAAAAAGTTTCGGTGAAGGATTAATTTTGTCATACATGTGGTAGAGGGATCTCTCTAGTCTTGGATTGGAATTTCTGTATCATTTCTGCCATTGAAACAAATGGAGCTGCAGGTTCCCTCACATACACCTAGTTTTTATGATGTACAATTCCATGTCAGTTATCAGTTGTCTCCACTCCAAGATACAATGATATAAAATTTCATGTCAGGTGAAAACCATTTAGTTAAACCTACCTTTCGGTCCTCTTTGCGAAGGTTTGAAGTAGATGACTGCGAGCCAAAGTTATCAGGGTTCACACCTGGTCTGGACTTGTGCAGTAAGCTTATAGGCTTGACATGCAAAATCTGATATTCAAAAGCCAAATAGACCGGAACTCAGTACTTCAGAATATGTTATAATCGGTAAGGTTGTAAATGTAACTAACACATCAGTGCATCACCTGTCTAGTTTTTCCTTCATCCAATTTCTGCCGCTTAATTGCTTGATTCTCTTGAGCCAGGTTGGACATGGCTATAACATGCTTTTTCTCCACATTTCTGTCATTTAACATAGTAAGACACTTTAATTAGAAAACTCGCAGCAGCCATTAACTGCAGAAGTTTAAGCTCAATGCTTTTATGAGTACCAACCTTCTTGAGCTGCCAATTATCTTATTTTTTGTTTGTGCAGTTGAATTACATTGGCTCCTAGTCCTCAAACCCGAGGGATTCCGAATCCCATCAACAGTCTTTTTGACAGACTGAACATTCTTTGCACTTGTGACATTCTTGCCATCTCTGTTGGAAATCATTTGAGACTTCGGGGTGCATGCTTGTCTCAACGTTTCTGTATCCTTAACTGGTATACCTCTTGGAGAGGGAGTGGGGATACAGATGGTACTGCAAGGGCCAATTACCAGTCAAATTAGAAATGATTCAGACAAGATTAATATTTAGAGAAAAACATAAGTTGCAGTAGAATTACGCACCTAGATTTAAACTCGTTGACAACGGCACTTTTGGACTCACGCAAAAGCTCATTCTCAGAAGAAACCTGGATAAGCAACAAATGAATACTTGAAATTATGACAAAAAATTGCATCCATCTTGTTCGTGCTAGAATTAAAATTAAACATTAGTTCGTACCTTTGCGGCTGTGACAGGAATTGAACAAGTGGTCACTGACACATTTTCAATTGTCATCACTTGTGTCAAAGGATTGATTTCTGAAGCATTCTTCTCAGACTCTTCTGGTTCAGACACCTGACCTGGTTCATGGCCTCTCCAAAATCACAAACTGCATCCACCTTAATATCTCTACCTGCTTTTATCTTCGGCATACAAGCTGCAGAAAGTGTTTACAAGAATCATCTCCTAAAATCAAGCAGCTGATGGATCACATAACATTTGGGATTCTTACTCACAATCAACAACATTCACCAACTCAAATATTCTATAAATTGTAAGATTTAAATAATTAATCTACTAATTAAATGTAATTTCAAGAAAATTCATAGCACCAAATCAAATCCACGAAACCCTAAATCTACACTATTGAGTAAAATCCAAGATTGAAACTTTACGTGAAGGAGCGTAGCTAAGGGCCGATTCAAACCACAGCTCGGCTCTCTTCATCTCCTCCTCCGATTCTTCAACTGAAAAATCAAAAAACTGTGGAGCGGAAAACTCGTACAATTGGTCAATAATTCCGCTTAGTCCCCGGCCGTTAGGGTCTTGATCCACCGCCGTCGTCCCCATTGTGAAGATCTTGATTGATTAATTTTTGAGCAAGTGCGGAGATTTGTAAGGGTTTGATGAGAAAATCGGGAAGTATTAATGTGAGGGGAAATGTTAACAGGGGAATGTGGTGAGATTTGTGGAGACGAGTTGTAACGGTCGGGAGCTCCAACGGTCGATTTTTGCTTTTTCAAACTTTGGGAGCTTGCAAGGAAATCCAATAATACAGAACGACATCGTAAAGAAAACACCACGCACGCTCTGCTCTTGTTTAATTAGAATGTAATTTAATTATTTTTTAGAAAAATAATTTAAAGACACAAAAATGATTAAAAGTATATATTCTATATATAAAACGCAAACACTCTAATTAACAGTTATTTTTGAAGTCACTATTACATTCTAAAAATACCCCTATGAAACCTAATAATTACTTTATCATATTCTATTTTATTTATTTGATTATAATATGTTATATATGTATTAATTTATAAAAAACTTACATGCACAGATTTTCTGTGCAAAACTACTTGTAATTAGTGAAACTGAAACGTCGCCGTATTTGACACAAAATCACGTAACTACGAATAGCATAAACTCTTCTGACACCTAGGGTTTCTAACAACACTCAATCTCAATTTCGACGAAGAATTCCGATCAAGCCGATAATTTTCCGACAATGTCGTCCGCTCCAACCAAATCGGCACCAACCGCAACATCAACAGCCAAGAGGAAGCCAGTGTTCGTGAAAGTCGACCAACTCAAACCCGGCACTAGCGGTCACACATTAATCGTCAAGGTCGTCACTTCCAATTCCGTCGCTGCCACTAAACCTCGTCCTGGTTCGATTCATTCTCGTCAGAATCGTATTGCTGAGTGTCTTGTTGGTGATGAGACTGGTTCAATTGTTTTTACTGCTAGGAATGAACAAGGTATCAACTTTATGTTACTTAGTCAGTTAGTTGCTCTTAGTTTTATGGTGAATTGTATTATTTACATTTATCTTAATGTGTAGAGAAATTCGAATAAATGTCGTCTGTATTTTTCCATTGTTGTTGTTGTTTTATAAAATCTCATGTTGCCACCTAAGTAGTCCTGATTGTTGCTTTGACATCTGATTCTGGAGCCTGACGACTACTAGCGCTATATTCGGGAATTCTTAGGTGGAATGATACTAGGACATTTTTTGTGGTACAATATGATGTGTTTGTTTTGTTTGTAAATGATCGTGGTGATTTATTTATATTTAGGCACTAATGGGTGATTCTGCTTTTCATTTTGCCCCATAATATGGTGCTCATTCGTTAGTTTTCTTACCATCAGCATTTCCTCGTATCTCTCTGATGTGATGCATTTTGATATTTTTGCTTGTTTGGTTAGTTTGGTGTCCTACTGTGTCATTTCACTGGTGTACATTGTCGTGATTATACCTTTTACATTACATGAATTCTGAAGAATAATAATTCAAAATAAGCTTCTTGTTTTTTTGTTAAACATTCAATTAAGTAACTGACAATGTGTTTTGATCAATGTGTATCACGATCTAAATGCAGTGGAGAAGATGAAGACTGATGCCACTATTATTCTACGCAATGCTAAGATCGACATGTTCAAGGGATCAATGAGACTTGCAGTTGACAAATGGGGGCTAGTTGAAGTCACTGAATCAGCTACATTCACAGTTAAGGAGGATAATAATCTCTCTCTGGTGGAGTACGAGTTGGTTAATGTGGTTCAAGAATATTAGAAAACAAATTAGTCAATATTGGTAGGTGATATGTGTTTTATTTTCTGGGGGATACTCAGGTTATTACAGCAAAACAAGGGTTTATTCTAGACAATTTCTCATTCTATCAAAATTTCATACTGTAGTTAACTTGATATCAAAGATTCATCTCATCATTGACATGTTCAAGATTATGTGATTGATTTTACAAACTATAAATGGCGATTTAAAGCATTAATTATCATCTAAACGTTATGGAAACCGATTCAGATTCAAAATATTTATAACTAAAATAATTATATTATATTCTTCTTAATCAGGGTTCTTCAAAATCGATATATATATATGGCAATTCTTCCTCCAAATAAATCCAAATTTGATTGTTATTTTGATTCAATTCGTAAACCCTAACGAGTCCTCTAAATCGTCAATGGCGATGGCGATTAACAAGAGGCAGAAGCGAGTACAGCTACCGGAACTATCGGAGAATTTAATCGAAGAAATTTTGGTAAGTGTACCACTCAAAACTCTTATTAAATTCAGAGCTGTTTCTAAGACTTGGTTATCTTTGATCAGCACACCGCGCTTTGCTAACAGAATTCACACTTTGTCTCGATCCATCAACAAACCTAGAGCCTCTTACATGGTTATTCGTAATCTCAGTTATCATCTTGATAAGAAGTTCATCATTCCGGTTTCTGTCGGCCCAACTACTCCTCGAATTACCAGAAAACGACGTAATTTAATTGGCTTGATGGGAGTTGATGTGCAAGCTTTATGTCCAGCTGGACTTGGAATCTATTGTGGTTTCGAATACAAACAAGGAATTTGTATGTTGTGGAATCCCGCTATAAGGGAGACTAGAGTGTTGCCTACGTCGCCTTTCTACTCCGCATGTGGAGTTAATGTTTGTCATTTTGGGATAACAGATTATGATGAACGTAGAAATAAAGTCTCTTGGAAGGTTGGTCGAGTCACGTCAAAAATTATATTAACAACAGAACATGACGAGATACTGAGGCACCAGTTAAAGCTTTCGCTCGAACTCTACTCCTCTGAAACCAATTCGTGGAAGTTCATACCAAATTTTAGCATGACTATACGTTTGGGATATGATCATTTGGCTACTTCACATTATGCCAATTTGAATGGACGAGTTCATTGGCTGATAGGCTATACCAAGTACATTACATCTTTTGACTATGAAAAAATGGTTATTAAGAAGATTGGAGTCCCTAGATTTGAGTTGTATGATACACAGAAGTCTTTTGTTACCTTATTCGATGACAAGTATCTTTGTTTGGTACTCTTGGAGCGTACAAATATCTTGTTGCGCAGTGTTGATGTATGGGTTATGCTCGAATATGGTGTTGAAGATTCTTGGACTAAAGTATGTACACTTGGACCCATTATCCACAGAGAAATTGAAGTGTTGGGATATTCAAGCAAGGCTCAATGTGTATTCTTGCGGCATTTGCATGGTTTGCCTACACGCTTAGGAATTTTGGACTGCAATTCATCAAAAATTGAATGGTTTCATTTACCCGGCAAACCACGAGACCGTTTCATCAAGATTGTGGAACATTCGGAGTCCCTCTTTTCTTTGTAGGTATAACCTTATTCCCTTTTTTATTTCTATTTTCAAATTATATTATGTACTAGCACCACTAAACTAGATACCTATGTTACTTTTCTGAAATATAAGAGCTTACAAAGTACTACTTCAAAACCTTCCATTTACCTGTTCTGTGTTCTTCGTGTAATCTGGGACAATTTTTTAAGCATACATTTGACGTTCATTGCATTTCTTTTTTTTGAGAAAAGGTACAAGAAAAGGGACCAGGGCTTCAAATATGTCCCTTACATAACAGAACTAGTTGAACGCATAGCTGTGAGATCATTCACGCTTCTGGGAGGACCCAATCCCGTGGCGTCTGCTAGGGAACCGAACAAACAACGAGCTACACACGAGCCCAATAGCAGTTGGCAAACCAATGAGCAACTTAGGAACATCCTCCTCAGACACATTGTAGAAACAGCGGACAACATATCGATCAAATAGAGCCACTGCTGCAAATACAAGGACTGTCAAAATAGCATGGAAGAAATCTATAAACCTGACATGGTACTTTGCAGACTCCTCAGGAGAAAGCTCAATAGACCCATCAATGATCCACAGCCCACGAAATGTTGCTAGTCCGTATCTTACCTTCCCCTTTGCATCCCTGACACTGTCAATGAATGATAAGATGATGCATGAGAGGCTGCATAATGCCAAAAGGCCGATGGTGAAGATCTTGTTGCGAAGGGTTGGACATTTTCCTTCATTTGTTAAAATAGGTGATAAGTATTGGAATACAAGTACAGTCCCGGTAGGTAAAAGCTTGGCCAGATTTGCTGCATTCTTGAATGTTTTTCTTATGGCTCGTTTCGCTGGTTTCTTCTTCGGTTTCTCATGATTTTTTTCTACTCCACTTTCTGTATGTTGCTGCTGATCATCTAAAAGCGCTTTGCGCAATCTTTTTATAGCAGCGGATTTAATCATATCCATATCCGTCTTCTGCTCTGAACAGCCTCGAGGTTTGGCAAAATGAAATTAAAATGCAGTAGGAAAACACAAGTAATCTCTATGGAAAGCTGAGGAATTTATACGTTACATGCTCATCAAATTTCAGGTACAAGTTTGTTCGTTTTGTTCTGTAAAGTTGTGAAGAAACGTAAAAAGGACATATTTGGATGCAGAGTAACTAGAAATTATTTCACATTTGCTATCCAAGGAGGATTAGTGGTTTCAGGTGGCAACTTCCGGCGACAGGCGTGTCCCTAAAATTAGGGATATGAATAATCGCGATCCAGGTTGGTATATTCACCATTTTCAAACAGCAGAAAATAATATGTAAAAAGCAAATGGAAGACTAAAACAACATCTTCTACGAATATTTATAATATTTTGACTTTCACAGATAATAAAATCACTGAATAATTTTTAATCGTCGATAAAATATTTTAGATATAACGAATATTCAAAAGACAAATTGTTACTGATTTTTGGTTTATTATGATTGTTTTTATTTTATTATATCCTGAATGACACTTTTAATTTTTTTGAGTAGACGTTTTGAATATTTTCACTTTTCCACAAAATGTAAATTAATCATTCATTTAAATAAAAGATTGAGATTGATTTATAATTAATAAAAAACTAATGATATCAGATTTATAAGAAGGAATCTAGTGGAATATTTGACCTGTAAAACAATCAACATGTTGAGTATATTCATATACTTTACACACATTGGTAGCGAAGCTATTCTGTACAATCTAGGAGGCATGGAAATGTCCGGCAAGAATTTCTTTGTTCCGGAAAAATGAAGAATATGTCCGGCAAGTTGTTGGAAACTTACAAAAATAGTCCGTCCACATGTCCATATTTTACAATTGGAATTTTATTTCATAAATGGTAACAAAACACAATTGTCCACTAAATTACCACACAAGATAGAAGAGACAGCTCTGTAAAAGCATACAAGTAATTAACTAAACCGATCATTCTGAACATACAACTACTAGTGTCATAGTGGTGGTTTCACTAGAAGGTTGATTCATGGGTTCAGCTTCAGTCCGGCAAACCGGACAGCTAGAGTTCGAAACCAGCCATTCGTCTATGCAGTGGGCGTGGAAGACATGGGTGCAGTTCGGCAAAGCTCGACCCATCTCTCCATCACCCAATTCATTCAAGCAAATAGAACATTCATGCGCGCGATCACTATCTAAATTACAGTCTTTAGCACATCTACTTGCTTTGGAGATAACAAAAATTGGCAATGATTCAATAACTAAAGGATGCAGGCCTGACTTAGCGGGTCGTGGGGTGGATGTGGAAGGACTTTCATCGACGGTGATTGTGGTTTCTGGAGTAGCTATGGGCGGGTCGCGATGGAGACCACACTTAGTGCAAAAATGATGAATGAAGACAAACAGAACGACGAGAGTAAGAAAAACTATGAAACAAAACATGATCTTGCTGTTGAAGTTGTATGATTGTTTGGCGATCAGTTGTGGAAATTCATCTCTTGGGTCAACCGGAATGTCACTGTTGCTGCTAGACATGTTGTTAGAGGAGGGATTCAAAAGAAATCGAAGAAGATGTAACGTAGAGGAATTACTAGTGTGTCATTTGGAGGCCTCTTGACCTTGTTTTAAGGTTTTTGTAGAAAGCAAGTTGTGTTGGTAGATTTCAAATTTTCAAATTGTTTAATACAAAAGCAATTTGTTACTATAAGTTTTATAACTAATTTTTCAACTACTTGAAAAGGTGACTTGTTTTTCTTTGTTCATTAGTCATTTTTTGAAGTGAAGTTTACATCAAAGGTTTCTACTTGCATTCTTTTATTCAGTTTTATATTGATTATGATTAAGGAGACTAAGACATAATCACATATTTAACTGGAGTTCGAAAATATTTTATCTCAATGCAACCACCTATATATCTATACAATATCTTCCAACAACAAATGGGAAAAATATCTCTAAACTTCATGCTTCAACAAAACCTTCAAAACTTCCGGCTAGTAATATCAATTCTATTTAAAACTAATAAGTTTGATGGAATACCGTATTTTATTTCATCTTCATCATACTAATTTTCTATTTTAAGTGACTAACATTTCGCGTATCTCTTCAAGAACCACATTGGATATTCAGGTTAGCAATCGAGACATTGACAAATCAGAAATTTATGTAGATTGTGAACATCATTCGAAGCATTTTGCGCATTTCAAGATTCTAACACATCATTAGACGGTATATTATATCTCAATTACTGACACAGTCTGATTTTTTAATGTATAAACGAGTTATAAACTAGTCGTCTAGATGTAGTGCCTCTTTTAAATATTAACACGAAAAACGTATACACTGCATAATATTCTTCAATACAATGAAAAAATGCAGGGAATGCAGTAGTGCTTTATCATAATAAAAGAATCTTCATTGAAGGAGTTTATGAATCTACGTCAAAAAACATAGTCACACACTCAAGGTCCCCATTGAGGGATTGAAATGCACAAATTGGCGTTGATTATACGACCAATTAGAAATTTTTAAAGAATCCTTCTGACTTTCAATTAGGGATTAGTTTAGTGTTGAGTTGGATGGATAAGCATGTAGCTAAAGCTTTTCCATTTTATCCTGTTTGATATATTTACTTTTTTATTTTTAGTTCCCAAAATCATGAAATTTTATTTTATAAAAATCATTTTAATAAAAAACACACACACAAAACTGAAACTTTACAAAACACTTTATTTAATAAATGCTTGATTTAGAATCAATTTCTATTTGTGATTCCATTATTATTCTGTAGGACAGAACTACACTACATTTAACGAGTCATCCGCAAGACGTACCCATGTCACGCAAACCTGACGTCGTTTTAAAAAACAGTAACACAAAACGACACCGTTTTTTAGCATTACAAAACCATGATAACCCACTCGTGTCATGTCTCCCCACTTCGTCTTCCTCTCTCATACTCATCGATATGTCCGCCTCAGCCGCCGCCGCATCAGCCGGTGCAATTTACTCCATGAATACTTTCTCAAACACCGCTCCTTACCAGCCTCATCCCTCTTATTCTAATTTAGAACCTCGACATTTTTTATTATTCCAACACGTCAACACATTTCCTCGGCGGAGTGGGGCTTCCCCCGTTCCTCCTTATCCCGGAGTTCGTACGGTATCAAAATCATCTCCTACAGCTGCTGTTTTGATTTTTGTTTATTTTGATTTTTCTGGATGAATTAAATTATCTGAAAATTTAATAGATTGTTATTAAGATTTTTACACTCATGTTTTCAATAACTAGACAAACTTACACATTAAGCATCCATGAAATGTGACTTTACTTTTATCCACCAGGCACCGGCACCCCAGCAGCAGAATTTCGTAGAATCTCATCCAGAAGCGAACTCTAGGGTCATTGTTAAGGTGGCTTTTTTACCTCTTAAAATTTTATACTATCTCTTCATTAAATTTATCTTAGACTTGAATCTGAAAATTTGTGCTCTAGACTGAATTGATGGTTCATCTTAAAAATGTATGCTTGTTGTGGTAAGGTAGAGCTTTGCTCTAACTTGCTTAGGTAGCTGAACTGATTGTGGGGTTGGAATGTTCAAAAGATAAATGTGGTATTTAGATAAATTGATTGATTAACTTCTGGGGTAACTCGTCATTTTCATACATTCCTTTTAGTCAATCTCATGTATGATTGTTCTCGTTTTCAGAAGAAGAAGAAGCAGTTTTGCTGCATCTAGTGAATTGATTGTACGTTCAGAAGAATATTTGTGCACGTCTCACCTGCAATTGTGTTACAAGTAAAGTTGTGGCCACAAGGAGGACTCATCCTGCTGGAGTCAATTGGGCGTGATTTGATACTATGTCGAAGTTCATAAAATTTTACTCTATATAAATACTAGTGCAGTCATAATATTTGTATAAAACAAAGTATTGGAAAAAAATGATTTTTATTTGCTTCAGAAAATCGTGTGTTTAAAGGCCCTCGTTGTATCCTCTGATTCTACAATGTGATAATGTTGTGAATCTTGCGTTGTGGAGGTCATAGTGACTTGATTCTACTATGCTTTGAGCTGCTTTGTGTTTTGGAGGTCACGGTGACTTGATTTCATTATGCTTTGAGCTGCTTTGTGTTGTGGAGGTCGCGGTGACTTGATTCCACAATGCTTTGAGTTGCTTTGTATTGTGGAATGAGCTTCACGTTGTGGAGGTCGCGATGACTTGATTCCACTGCGTGGTCAGATGCTTGGCAGCGGTGCTGTGTATACACTTGTTGACTGCTTCAGTAGATGCTTGCAGAGCTTCTCTCACTACTTCACAAGTAGATTTCTTCAAATGAATTGTGTGTGTGATTTGTGAATTTTCAAATGGCATTATAGAGAAAACTTGCTGGACTTGGGCCACCATAAATTTGGGCCAAGCTTGTTGGGTTTGGTTTGATTGGTTCAATTTTCTGGTTTGATTGGTCCAATCAGCTGATTCGATCGATCCAAATCAATTTTTTATATAAAATAATTAATTTGAATATTAATTCAAATAATTACTTTATATTTTTCTTTTTCAGCACTTAAATAATTTTTTTAGTGCCTACAACTAGTTTAAAATATGAAATTGTGTGCAAAAGGAAGGGTTTCTCATCTGGTCTGACCCGACCGGATTCATGCGGAAAAGCTGTATATTGGACCAGATGATGAGGTTTATTAGGTGTATATAAATAAATAATTTGATTTATATATGTTGCTTGAGTATTTCTTATTTGGAAAATAATCATGTTTTCACATCCTGGAATGATCAAATGGATCTAAAGAAAGAAGTTGCCACGCTCATACTTCGAAATGCCGATATGTACAAAGGATCCACGCAACTCGTCGTTGACATGAGGTTTCGTGTTGTAATCACTGAGCCAACCTCCCTTAGATCGAATTTAAGCAAGTGTATGTTATGGACCAGCGGGTCGAACCAGGCAGTGGAATGATTGAACCGACAAACCAGATACCTTGTTTCTTCCTTAGGCAGCAGTCAATTCCATTTCAAATAAACTTGCTGCTAAAGTAAACCAAGCACAATCGTTACCTGATAATAAAAAAACCCAGTCAATCATTTACAAAAATCAATCGTATGCAAACAAATGCATATACGATCTCGTGTGTTTTTTGAAAATTTCTACTTTGTTATTTGGTTCAACATGATATACGATTTTAATTTATTTTCCAAATATCAAAATTTCACAATAAATAAAAAGAAAATTAACTGATTAATATATTACTGTTCGCCAAACGGTGTAAATATTGCTCCATGTCAACCAACTCCCATGAGTTATTTGTCAAAATCACCTCATTAATCATATTTATTGAAAATTAATATTACGGATGACATTAATAAAACACTAAGCCTCTAGACAGTTGATATTGAGGTTCATATGACATCTGAATCTTGCGGACTAACTATTCTGCAACGCTGGCTACCTGATCTGCTGTCCCTCTTATTTGTTATTCAACTTAATCGGTCAAAATTTTCAGTTAAAAAATATCAAATTGTGGCCGGTCGGATTCCGACTAGACACAGAGGATAAGAGTTAGTAACATGACAACATAAAAATCAATATAACAATTAAATATTGACATGCTTATAATTGACGTCATTACATTAATTGAATTATGAAGTTTTTGAATATTGTATTGTTTTAATTGATTAAAGATAAAACATAAGCTCATATGTCTCAAATCTACATTACACTGTGAAGTATTAAAACATTTCATATACTAATTTTAATTTTGAAAAAATTATTAATAATAAAAACGTAAATAGAATTGAAAATTATTATGCAGTAATATATAGTTTAATAAATTCAGAACGATACTCATTATTATTAATTAGATAATGTATAATACTCCCTCCGTCCCACTTTGTTTGTCCAAAAGCACAAAATGCACGGTAATTAAGGTAGAAAGAGGGTATAAAATGTGTGGTTGAGAATAAATGATTAATAAGTAAATGAGTAAAAAGTAGAATGTGTGGTTGAGAATAAAGGAAAGTGGACAAACTTAAGGGGACACCCTAAAATGGAAAGTGGACAAACATTATGGGACAGAGGGAGTATTAGATAGAGTTGTTGATCATTTGCAGACGTATCCAAAGCTACGCTAACATGACGTCGTTTCGCAAAAAGCTACACAACACGGCACCGTTTCCTAGCATTACAAAGGCAAGCTCAAATTCAACCAAACAAGACAGCTTTTCCCCCAACTTGCAAAAACATTCTCCTCTCTTTGTCTCTAATTCTAATCGATGTCCGCCTCAGCCGCCGGCCGCCGCCGCAGCAGCATCAGGTATATACCACCTCTGGAGTACTTCCTCTAAAACCTCTTCTTACCAGCCTAATCCCTCTTATGTACTGATAAGAACTAGAGATGAAGAGAAGAGACTGAGACGAGATTGAAGAAACGAAGAAGATGGAAGAAGAATGATCAGAGAAGAGAGCCGGAGATGAGAAGATTATGACATGAAAAGTGAAAGGATTTTCATTAATTTTCTGATTGTAAATGTCAATCATTTTACATGTATTTATACTAATAGTGCTACATGTATTTATTTGTAAATGTCTTTTGTACTTCCTTGCTTTTCCCATTTGTATCAACACCTATCATGTACCCTCATACATCAACAATTCGTCCGTCAACGCTTATCGCCTTCGGAGTGGGGCTTTCGCCGCTTCTTCTTATCGCGAAGTTCATACGGTATCAAGATGTCTCATACAGCTTCCGTTTTTATTTTTTATTCTTATGGAGTAGAATGTTAGTATATCCTCAATGTATATTATTCAATGACTAGACAAAGTTACACATTAAGCATCTATGAAATGTGATTTTCCTATTATCCGGCAGGCACCGGCCCTGTCCTGGCAGCAGAGTTTCAGAGAGTCTCTTCCGGAAGCGAACTCTGGCATCAATGTTAAGGTGGCTTTTATTATCTCTGGTTCTTTTATGGAGTTCTTGTAGTTATGATGTTTTAATTGTGTGGTTTTATTTGATAATTGACGATTATAAATGTGTTAGCACCAAACCAAACTCCCTCTCAATTTTTTATAAAAGTTGAAAAAACTCAAACTGAAAATTTCTTAATAAAATAATTGATAGGAAAACATTTTTCTTTTTTTGTGTCATAGTTGCAAGCTGATAATTCTCAGGGTAACTTAAACAGTTGAACCCTATTAGATGCATAATATCATGTCTGCGTATTTTATGCTATTCCTTAATTTTGTTAAATATGTGTTTTTTTATTTTTCTGGAGGAATTGATGAAACAAAAAATTATTAGAATTTTAGTAAATCCTATATATTTTTATTCATGTTCAATGACGACTTTACACATCAATCATCTATTAAATGTGACTTTGCTTTTATCCGACAGGCACCAACCCAGCCGCAGAATTTTAGAGATTCTCTTGCAGAAACGAAATCTGGCATCAATATAAAGGTGACTTTTTTTACCTCTGGTTCATTATTGGAGTCCTTGTGTTTATGATGTTTTATCTATATGTGGTTTGCTTGATAATTGACGATTATAAAGGTATTATATGGCGGATCCAGAAATTTTTCTTATCGGGGGCAACGTAAAAATACTTTTACGAAAATTGTAATCTTTGTTGTCAAGGATGTGTACATATTTTTACTAAGTATTTCATTTATATTTATATGAATGCATAATTTTTCAATGCATCAAATAGTCTAATTATATAACACCCTTGAATTATGAAAAATATTAAGTTTTTACAGTGTGTTAGGTTGAACAGAAATATTCATTTCAATCAACTTATGAATGCAATTAAATTTTAATCTTAATTAATTTATAAATAAATCTGTTAAAAGTTATGGATGATTGAGACCGACTATTAATAACATAAGAATATTGAAGATGATATTCCCTGCCTTTTTCAAATTTAATTGCCCCTAGAATTTTTCGTCTTATACTACAAAATATGAGTTTTTAAATCAATCCTTTAAAAGTATTATCTAGTTTTAAAAATAAATGCAAAGACAACTAATTTGAAACTGAATCCGCTCAAATAAAATCTAAGAATGGAAAATAAATATTGACTATTTGAAATAGGAATATTTTTAACATTTTGTGAGTTAAGTATTATAAAATGTTGTAAAAACACAAATAAATTCATTGGGGGCCTAGGCCCCGCCCCCTTAATACATAGATCCGCCCCTAGCACCAACCCAAACTCCATCTCAATTTTTCATACCTTCCTATCTCACGTCAAGTATGTTTGCCAATCTCAATTATGATTGTTCTCATTTTCAGAAGAAGAACCGGTTTTGCTGCATCCAGTGAAGAGCTTGTACATTCAGGAGAGGAATATCAGTGCAAGTCTCACCTGCAACTGTATTACAAGCAAAGTAGTAGCCACAAGTAGGACTCATCCTGCTGGAGTCGATTTGACGTGATTTGATATGGATGACAAAGTTCCTCAAATTATACTGTATATAAGTATTTGTTTAAAATAGGAAAATGTGTGCAACTGTAAGGGTTTCTCATCCGGTCTGACCCAGCCGGATTCATTCGGAAAAGCTGTATATTGGACCAGATGATGCGGTTCAGTGTATGTAAATAACTGTTTGATTTATATATGTTGCTTGTGTATTTCTTATATGGAAAGTATTCATGTTTTCACTTCCTGAAGTGATCAAATGGATCTAAAGAAAGAAGTTGCCACGGTCATACTTCGGAATGCCAATATGTACAAAGAATCCACGCAACTCGTCGCTGACA
The DNA here is from genome assembly GCA_006409495.1 of Sedum album. Classification (NCBI taxonomy): domain Eukaryota; kingdom Viridiplantae; phylum Streptophyta; class Magnoliopsida; order Saxifragales; family Crassulaceae; genus Sedum; species Sedum album. The sequence goes on from QZGG01001174.1 coordinate 63,355, forward strand.
TGAGGTTTCGTGTTGAAATCACTGATCAGCTAACCTCCTTCACCGGAAAGGAAGAATACAACCTATCTTTGATCGAATTTAAGCAAGTGAATGTTTTAGACCAGCCGGTCGAACCAGGCAGTGGAATGATTGAACCGACAAAAAAGATACCCTGTTTCTTCCTTAGGCAGCAATTAATTCCATTTCAAATAGACTTGCTGCTTAAGTAAACCAAGCAGAATCAATACCTGATAAAAAACCCAGTCAACCATTTACAAATATCAATCTTGTGCAAACAAATGCATAGACGATCTTGTGATGTAATTATTAACAAGCTATTTGGTAATGCTTAACAGAGTAACGTTCCCTTACGACCCCAATATTAATCCAACGATCAAAAATATTTGTTCACCTCATTTAAGATGCTACCACGTGTACTGATGTTCTGCAAAAGTGTACTTTATCTGCAAAGTGCATAAATCACGGAAGGATAAATTAGTCAATAAGCAAAATATATATCTTCTCTCACCTCACTTATTCTCTTTCATCTTTCTCTTTCATTCGAATTTAAATGCTTAAATGCACATTGTGTTCTAAATGTGTGTGCTTATATGCACATTGTGTTCTAAGTGCGCACACAATTGTTTATATGAAAATGTGCATATTGATAACATGCATATAATCTAAATGCACATTGTATTTCAAGTTTGTGCATCCTAGCATTGCAGAAATTGACGCTTATACCCTTTTATCACTTAAGCAAGTGGTCTTGATGAGATTGTTAGACACCACGTGTAAGATACACATTCTTTTGATCAAATCCATCCAACGATAGATTCTTGGGTCTCAAGTTCGTAAAATGAGTAGGGGGTCGCAAATGAACGTCCCTCATGCTTAGCAAGCTATATGAAAACATCTTACCACTTTAACACCATCCAAGAAGTTCAAAAAATATTATAATTTATGAGAATACATTGGGATATGGTTTACTTTTAACATTTCTGCTTGAAGTGTGATCATGCTTCATGAGCAGTAGATATGAATGAAGTAAAGAAGGGTCAAGAAGCAAACAAAATTAATAGGAGACTCGGACCACTGAAAAGTTTTACTGAACAACAAATGAATCTTAAGATCAAGAATGTTAGCAACTTCGTACGAAAACAGGTTAGACGTAATTTGGTTCTACAAGTAAAACATTGAAACAGTTTTGGAAAAAATTATGGAAGTTAAATCTTCCATCTAAGATTAAGCTATTTGATTCAGTATCCTGCCAAGCTAATTCACTAACATGGACTCCACCTGAAGAATTTGTGAAGATCAATGTTGATGTTGCTTTTTGTGCTGAATCTCAGAAGACTGGACTGGCGTGTGTGATCAGGGATTGAAAAGACTTCATTTCGCATGTAAATATGAAGATTGTCACTGATGTTCCCAACTCCTTCAATGCGGAGGGTCATGCTATTAGTCTGGGAATGCAGGCTGAACATTTTCTGAATATTTCTGATAAGGTGTTGATTGAGACAAACTATGTAAAGGTTTTTGAATGTCTCTCTTATGGTAGCTGTTTGAAGAACATTCATGGTGATTGGTTTTTTGGCTGTAACATCATTTTATCATCAAATAAGAGTTGGACGTTGTTAGCAATTCGGCGGGAGGCAAATGTTTTACCAGATACGATAACGGGTAAATGTCTACATCAAAATATATACTTTAGCAACCTGGATTCTCGTCCTAGGTTTGTAGGTCAATTGATCTAGGTGTCTTAGTCCTTGTGTTTGTTATGTCTCTTGTTATCAAAAAAAGGAATGTTAGCATACGCTTGAGATCATGTGAGACATGATATATATATGTAAGACAGGAGGGCAAAATCTGAGTCATTGATTTTAATAAATCGATGGTTGAGATTAAAGTTGAGTTTTAATTAAACTAGGCGGTTGGATTTGCGAAAAACACGAGGGCGGTTGGATTTGATGATTATTGTACTTTAAATTCCAACCGTTAGATTATAATTAATGAACGATCGAGATTGTGTCCTACCGTCTTACGAAAAGTTAATCGTCTTCCTAGAACTTCACCCTGTTAGCATATTTGGATAGAAAAAAAATGTTGGCATATTAAATCAAATGAAATCTATTTCTTGTGTCAGATACAAACAATGTTCAAGAATCTTAGCAACCTCCGCCGCCTCCACAACCACCTCCACCACAACCCCCACAGCCACCACCACCACCCCGCAACCACCACCTTCGCCTCCGCCCCCTCCGCAACCTCCTCCTCCCCCTCCACCTACACCCTCACCCACATCTCCAAAACCAACACATCCCATCATGAAATTCCCACTACTACTACCACCACCACCTTCAAGCCCTCCACCACCAGTTCCGGCCTTGCCACCAGTTCCAATGCATATGCATGCTATAAAAACAAAAGTACAAATACAGACACCAAAATTGCCACTATGATCACAACTGGAGATGCCATGCTGCTAGCTCTTCAATTTCCAGTATCTTCTTTACTGAATTTACATCTCTAAAAATGCACATGAGGCCATGTACATTTATACAACCATCAAACCTGCATTAATTTGTTCTAAATTATTACCACTTTGAAGTTGAATTGTGTCCATTGACTTGTAATTAATTCAAATTTGATCAGGCCTAGAGACCAAGTCTTATTGAAGATACCTTTGAGTGCAAGCAACTTGCCCAAAGATATATTTGTTTAAAAGCATGGCATGCTAGATTCTTGTCTATTCCAGCATTAAAGGAGGTTTTTCCTACTATCCATATGTGGAGTCTTTCTCATGTAATAGTTTCGGTTTCAAAAGTTATGTAATAGTGTAATTTCGATTTAAGGTCATGTAATAGTTTATAAAAATTGGTATTTTCATCGTGAATTGTAATGATCACGCTATCTATTGTAATAAAAAATACTTAAAACTTTTTTAAGAGAATTCATACATGAACTTGGGACAAATACAGCAGCCATTGCATCTAGGATTGCAGCTTCTATCAAATTTTGAACATCTGGCCGGGCTTTCGAGCCTTGCGAACTTCAAAAACAAGTCCTTCCGACCCTAAATTTTGGATTTGAGCATCTTTCACGCCAATACTTGAACACCACTATTTCAAATAGACTTGATGCTTAAGTCAACAACCAAAACCATTACCTATCAGAAAACTCAGTCAAACATTTATAACAAACAGTCGTGTGTACCATCTCGTTCATATATTAACAAATGTAAGTAATCAATAACAAGTCATTCAACAATGCAAATCTTAGAAATTCCATGGGAATTCTGCAATCCTCATTTTGACTAACATTTTACAATATCTTTGATGGACTTCTTCAAACATAGAGACGCCGCAAAAAAACTGATATGCATGCAAGATGCTGCCTGATATGCCGAAGGGACTGGGTCCAATGTAGCTCAAGCTCAGCTGGGTCCAATGGTGCAGCTAGCTGACATGTTTCTGTACATGAATTATCATTTGGAATGCATGTTGCTTGCACTCAAAGGTATATTTAATGAGACTTGGTCTGTCCTAGCTAGCCTTTGATTAATCAAAACCGGTCGTCAATTAAATTTGATTTTATACAATTCAATTCAACATCAAATTGTTGGTATTTCAGAACAAATGCAGGATTGATGGCTATATATATGTTCATTTCCTGATGCACAAAAGAAGATCCTGGAAATTGAAGAGCTACAATGGCACCTGATCTAGTTTTCATATTTGCCAATTTGTATGTCAATATTTATACTTTCTGTTTTTCTTTTACTCGTATGCAACTGTATTAATGCAACCGGCGGCACGGCTGGAACTGGTGGTGGAGGACTTGAAGGTGGTGGGGCTTTTATGATGGGAGGTGTTCGTTATGGAGATGGGGGTGGAAGTGTTGGGTTTGAAAATGTCGGAGGTGACGGAGGATTAGGAGGTGGTGGTGGTTATGGAGGAGGTGATGGAGGTGGTGGTGGTGGAGGAGGTGGTGGCGGCGGTGGAGGTGGAGGAGGAGGTTTTGGAGGAGGAGGCGATGGAGGTGGAGGAGGAGGCGGTGGAGGAGGAGGCGGTGGTGGAGGTTGTTAAAATTCTTGGACACTTAATTCTTTTAGTTAATAATTTGAGATTGGAGATAAGAACATGTTTTAGAATGTAAATGATGTCTTGTACGTATATAATTTCTGTTTGGAAAATACTTATTTTAGTCCCTGTTAATTATATTTTTGACAAAAAACAGATTTTTATTTACACAAATTAAGCTTGATTTAATATGCACCATTTCTGATACTCAACTTGAATTCAACCAAAACATTAGTTATGTTAATTTAGATTAGGGAAATGATTAAGATGGATCAATAAATTTATGTGAGATACCGTTTCAACAACCGTTGAACTCTTTATAAATTCTAAACAAGGCCCAACTTTCAAGTTATTTACATAACCTTCCTATATTTCAAACAATTTACCTTGATGAAAAAAATCCCCAATCTTAGTACATAAATTACAGACAGCATTGGCAACTCACACATTATTTGTGCGTCATTAAACTGTATTAACTTCTGCTACAGTGTCATCTGATTGCAGATGCAACAGAGCGAGCCCAAAACTTAATTTGCTCCTTCATCAGATTCTGATCATTACCCATCTCTCCAAGTCTCCAATTTGTCACTAATCTACTCTCCAAAACAGCTTCATTCTTCTCCCATGCCTCGGACAAATAAGGCCTTTGAATCACAACGTCTTCAATAAGCCCTGGCAGTCTCCTTAGCCCTGGAACAATGGAAAGTAATATATGATCCTTTCGATCCTCCTCAGAAAATTCAAACCCCAAATCTTTAAAGCCCTTCAACTCCTCGAGCTCAAGTTCTGTTAGTGTTTACTCTCGATGCCATGTCTGCCGTGTGATTTTCTATGACGCCTATTTGTAGTCGGAAGAACTGATGTTGGGGATGACTCTGACTCTGATGAAAAGTTCCCTTTACAAGATCTGACTTGAATGGTTTTGTCAAGCTCCATTTGACAAACAAGCAACAGTGTGGCTCTAGCTCCAAAAGGTGAAGATTGTGCTGTTCTGTACTTTGAGTCTGTGTTCCAAGACTAACATGCGACTTTGGTTTTATAGGTATGAAGAATGTAGGTGTGAAAATGATGCTCAAATGATTGGTGTATTTTATAGTGAAACGCGTTCATGTTCAAGCCACATTTTAGTTTCATCATGTGTTACACACTATACTATTTTCAATTAGTTTGTTGGAATATTAATATGCGAAACAGGCTTACACTCTAAGCGAGTGGTGGAAAGAGCTTCACCAGAAAAGTGGACTTTGAGCGAGCTCGACTCCATACCACATCTCATTAGGAACTTAAATACTAATGACAGCAGCAGATTCTATTTTGTATTTTCTTCTTAAATTACAAGCATTATACATGAAATGGAGTATATGGTTAAGTGTAGTATATTACAACAATGAAGACGAGCTTAGGCAATCTATGCAGCCACTGGGGAGGGTAAGGTCGGGGCAACACGGTTTTCAACAGGAATTTCGGTGAACTCTGATAGGAGAGCGCGGAATTCATCCCCTGTCATTGTTTCCTTCTCGATCAAAACCTCCACAATTCTGTCCATTGCCTCACGATTGTTTTTAATGTGGGTCAAAGCAATTTCATATGCACTGTCTGAGAGTCTCTTTACAGCATTATCAATGTCTTCTGCTAGCCTTTCAGACATTGAGTTCCTCGCCATCATTCTCATGATCACATCACCGCCTTGGTTAGCTCCGTCCATCAGCGACCATGGACCAATGTCAGACATCCCAAATGTAACCACCATCTGCATATCATTGATCAATGTTATTTACAAGCCACTAATATCTATACCAGAACGCATGATTAGCTCCTCCCAAGCATGAAGAAAGAAAATTTAAATATCTACAGACTACCATACCTGTCTGGCTAAACCAGTGATCTGTTGCAAATCTCCAGCAGCACCAGTTGTTACCTCTGGCTCGCCAAAGATGATTTCTTCAGCAGCCCTGCCCCCAAGTCCACCTACAATTCTTGCAAATAGTTGTTGCTTGGATATTAGAGTTGGGTCATCTGAAGGGATAAACCAGGTAAGTCCTCTGGCCTGACCACGTGGGACTAAGGTGACCTTTTGAACAGCATCATGGCCTGGGGTTAGGGTTCTGCAGATGAAACAACAATTGCATTAGCAACGTTGTAATAGATACGTCAGTAGAGTGAACAGGCAGGTAACACATATTTCTACAATCCTTGTCATGAGATTAAATATAATTGAGTGACAAACTAAATGCAACATATATAGTCATGCTATGATTTTCAACAACTAAGGCACATTCTTGATAACCTTGCAGGAGTGAAAACGTTAACTATCTCAACCAAAAAAATAACAACATGATATTTGAAGCATAAAGATCAATTTAAGAAGTAATATTGAATGTGAGTATATTTATGACTAAGAGAGGGTTATTATTTCTGTGAGCGCTTACCCGCAGATGGCATGCCCAACTTCATGATACGCCACCAAACTTTTACTCTTTCCATCAGTCATTACTGTTCCTTCCATTCCAGCTACAATTCTGTCAATTGAATCATCAATCTCTTTGGAAGAAATAGCTGTCTTTCCACGACGACCGGTCAATATAGCTGCCTCGTTCAACAAGTTAGCAAGGTCTGCTCCACTGAAGCCTGGTGTTCTCATTGCAACAACTTCTAGAGACACATCAGGACCAAATTTCTTATTGCTGCCGTGGACTTTTAAGATGTCCGTTCTTCCTCTAACATCGGGTACATCAACAGATACCTGCAGAAAATTGGCGTATTTAGTGTCTATCCAAACCTAAAAATTGCTGAACCAAATTAGATATATCAGAATAATCTATGCATACCTGTCTATCAAAACGTCCAGGCCTTAGTAAAGCTGCATCAAGGATATCAGCTCGATTAGTTGCTGCAATCACAATGACACCAGTGTTCCCCTCAAAGCCATCCATTTCTGTTAAAAGCTGGTTCAGGGTCTGTTCTCTCTCATCATTACCCCCTCCAATTCCAGTACCTCTTTGACGTCCAACAGCATCTATTTCATCTACAAAGACAATGCAAGGTGCATTCTCTTTGGCTTTTTTAAAAGGTCACGAACACGAGAGGCACCAACTCCAACAAACATCTCTACAAACTCTGAACCTGAGATGGAGAAGAACGGAACACCAGCTTCCCCAGCAATAGCCTTGGCAAGCAAGGTTTTACCAGTTCCAGGTGGACCGACTAGAAGAACCCCTTTCGGAATGCGAGCTCCAACTGCAGTGAATCTCGGGCTTCTTCAAGAATTCCACAACCTCCATAAAGTCCTGCTTTGCTTCATCTACTCCAGCAACATCAGCAAATGTAACACCAGTGTTGGGTTCCATTTGGAATTTGGCCTTGGATTGACCAAAGGCGAGCGGGGATCCAGGTCCACCTGGACCACCCATTCCTCCAGGTGAACGCCTCGAGAGAAAAAACAATCCACCAATCAACAAAAGAGGAAGGCCAGATTTCCAATCAAATTGAATAGCAAAGAACCCGAATCCTCCTCGGCATTATGCGCAGAAAAATCAATCCCCTTCTCCCGGAATTTTTGAAGAAGCTCCCGGCTTTGTCCAGGTAGCTGCACACGAACTCTCTGCACCCTATTACCCAATTCAGGAGAAACAGCCTCAACAACAGCAATAGTACCATTCTCATACAAATCAACTTTCTTAACTCTATCCTTATCCAAATACTCCAAAAACCTAGAATAAGACATTCTAGACGAAGACACTCCTTGCTCATCTGCTCTAGCTTTACCAGCAGCCAACAAAGTAGAGACACCCAATCCAGCATTCCAATCAAAGTCTTCATAAAGTCTCTTCTTCCTTGCGCAACTTTACTCTCCAACGAAGCTCTAACTAATCCTACTTTCCCCGCCTTGACCAGTGTGGGAAGGCTCACAGATGGAGACACGCCTTCCATACATTTCCTTGCGCGAGTGCGCCTGATGCGTTGATAAACCATTGCCAATAAGGCATGCTGATGACGATGCCATAGAACACAATTATTCACACTGCAACAGAATTGAAATAACAAATAAGTTAAGCTTAACATCAAAATAGAGCATACAGATTTAAAAAAATTAGTGAAAAAGAAAAAACTAGGGTTTGTGTGAAATCCAAGGGATGAGAGACGACTTAGAAGAAGCGTACCTGGGGATCGCGGAGATAAATCGGAACGGATGTGTATGTGAGAGAGATAATATGTTGAAAGTGTATTGTGTGGATTATATAACAAGAAGAGTGTGTAAAAGATTAGGGGATGTGGTTTGAGGGAAGTCTACGTGTTCTCGTCTTCTCCGATATCTGAATCGCTCCAAAACGCTATGTTTTTAGTTACGAGAGGTAGCCCTCTATTGCAATTACTTGTACTACATGTGAATCTACATGATTTATAAAATAAAATTAAGATACTTTTATAGTTTGATCAATTTCATTATACCACTTGGTATCTCTTACATCATGCTGCAACATAGTCATTGACTGAACCTGGATGTGGCATCGTTGTTAAACAACTTGCGGTTCCTTTTTTTCAGCTATGCAATTCTATACCGACATGTACATTCATGTTGAACAAATAAGATTCGTCATCAATTGCTAAAGGTCACCTCTCCATTTTGACATATCTGAAATTTCAAAAAAAAAACCAAATTTGATAGATTTAAAAAAATTTCCCGCACGGAAAGAACAAAATATAATAATAATAATAATAATGCACATCCAAGAAAATAATATTTCTATATTGATGAAGAAGGCAATTACTAAGAATCTTTTATACACTGCATAGGATCTGGAAGTAGGCTATGACATAATGGTTTCGACCCTTGAGAAGACCACCAGTTCACAAGAGAAAGTTCGAGCTTTCTAACCTGCAAATATTTGACAATGTAATGAAAACGAGGGATAAGTCATAAAATCAAAAAATGACAGTCTCAACGCAGTAGTGAAACACTTAATTGATTCTTTCTTAAACCGATTGTTTTACATGGTTGGCTCATATATATGCACAAAACTCAAGTAATTGTTCGGATAAACAAGCTCCAAACAAGTTAATATGCAAGCATGGCATAATAACTTATTTGACACTAAAAATCATGGACAAAAAAACAATTTCTAATGATATAGTCATGCAAAAAGAGGCCAAAGATGAAATCTTACCCATTAGGTATTATACTAGAAATGAGGTTGGTAATTTGATTCATTAAAATTTCTTATTCAGTGATCATTCGATGATTGCTTCTATACTCATATTTTTGAAAACAGCAATAACATAAACTATTTAAGCCTCACAACGCCTAATATACATACCTTAGATATACATACCTTGCTCATATTAAAATAATAACTAAGACTAAGAGGCAGTTGACTGTAGACGTTAACAATCTATAACATCCTTATGTTTCTCTGAAGAATACCAGTAACAGTGGCAAATTATGACATTGTCTTGCAAAATAAAAAGTATAGAAGGGAATCCAATATTGTTTGACTTGCATCATTTAGATTTAGATTTAACTTTTACTTAAACATAAGTGTCGATAAATGTCTAATATTCCAAGATGTCAAATGAGATATCCAAAAAGCAAAATACAGAAAAACAAATTTGATATGTTGCAAACCTGCTTCACTATAAACGGCTCTTGAGCCAAAGATAAAGGTTGTGTAAGAATAGTCAAGAAACCATTCCTGTTTCCATAAACAATATCAATGAAAGGCCGATCACCAACCTACCAAAAACACCAATAATGCACATTAAACACAATATTCTCACTTGATCCAGAAACACAGAATCTGAATATCAATTCACACAAATATTTACCATAATTAGCTCAGAGGAGGTACAACCAAAGTGCTTCTCAACTTCCTCCGATGTTCCAGCTGGCTTCTTCATCCCTATAGAAAAATCATTTAGTAAAAATTGTATTACAATCAAAACATGATCAAATAGCATTTAGTGAAGAAAGAAGAACCCATACTGTGTCTCAATACTCTAATGCCAATGGCTTTCTCGACAGCCCTGGCTTTCATCCCCTCCGGATCGTATTCCAGTAGCCCTGGTATTACCATACCACAACTAACAAATATCACAACACAGTACAAAGTAATACGCAAAAAGAAAATGTGCGAGGGAAGATTAATTTACCGGCAGAGTTACTAAAGACAGCAATATCATTCCCAAATACAGATTTACAGCGCTCCAATGACTCCTCTAACGGAGGCCACAACTCCAGAGAGTAAGGCGCAGTAATAGTATTATCTTTATCAAACACACTCCTTAAACCCCCTCCTCCTCAGCTCAACCCAATCAATGCTACGTATATCAGGTACAGAAACATGCGGAATCGCCAGCTTTCGATCCCTCGTAACAACAGAAACAGCAGAGAGAATCCCTGGCAGATTAAACCTCTGTCCAAATGCAGCTTTCAAATCGGACCAGTGCATGATGGATTGAGAGATGTAGTGGGTGAAGGAGTAGAGAATTTCTAGGAAGGTGGTGTTGTGAGCATTGGTTTTGTGATGATGTTTATGTTGTTGTTGCGGTCCGATGCTGCTGCTTCTGCTACAGGTGGTGGTGGTAGAGAGGTAGAGGGAGAGTCGGTGAAGTCGTTGTCGGTGGTGGAGAATCGGGGATTTAGGGTTTGGGCGAATATGGTGATTAGGGATTTGGTAGGAGTAGAGGGGAGAAGGAGATGACGTCGTGGGGTTCATATTTTTTATTTATTTTAATTAATTCAACCTGCTTCACTTTCAATTTCGTTTATTTTAAGTAATTTCAACTTGCTTCACTTGCCTTCTACTATTTCGTTTATTATTCATGTATATTTTTTTGTTAAGTAATTGACGGAATGGGATTTGCAGCCAATATAAATTTAATATTTTTAATATTTGTAGGAAATTTTTTTGATAGAGTTTTAAAATATAAAAATATTAATTATCTATTTTTAATATTATATTTACTAATTAAATATATAATTAAACATTAGAATAAAATTTTGATTAAAATTGGTTGTAATCAGCTGTATGCTCTACCGATCAGCTTCCGTAATTGACAAGTAGGAAATGTTTCAATTACTAATTGCTCCGTATTTTTTTGTATATTAATTAATTAATTAATTTTGATTATATTTAAAATTTAATTTAATTTCAATCTCTAAATTAGTTCAAATGAATAGTTAAAGTTAAATCCTCTAGTCTCAAAAATAGATTCTTTCTCTAGAAATCAACCCCGGACAAATACATTACTAACATATTTTTTAATAGAGTTATAGAGTATGGTTCTAGGAGGACCGATAAATATATGTGAGACGGTGAGACATGATCTCAACCGTTGATTACTAATAATCCAACGGATGAGATTTGATTCAAAAAAGTAACCGTCACTCTCAACCGCTAGGGTTTTTTGCAAATTCAACCGCCCATTATATAAAAACCAACTTTAATCTCAACCGTATATTAATCTAATCTAACGGTTGAGATTTCGTCCTTCCGTCTCACATATACTTAATGTCCTTCTAGAACTTAACCCTAGAGTTATATATGGTAAGTAATTACAGAATCAACTGATCATCAAATCGACAGCTAAAACCAGCTTAAAGAAAAACTCATTTGTTTCGCGAGTAGTTCACCATCATCGTCATAGTGCCCATTCTCTCCTAACGAAACAATATGAAACTCTTCGTCTTCGACAATATCGTCTGTCTTCAAGAAACCTGGCTGGTTGGTTGACGAAAGAAGGCTAGCCCACATACTATCCGTTACACAAACTCTTCTTCGTGTCTCAGTTATTCTCTGAATGGGTATATAACATTGTCGTCCATTCACCGATCCAACTATAAACCCTGTATATCCCGCCATAGCTCCATGAACAGCGCTCTGAGCTAGCAGCGTGCAGTAAACATTGTCCGACGCAATGCTAGGTACTGCACTGATCATGTAACTTGGGTCTATATACTTGAGATTGATGCGCATTTTGTTATTATATTTGAAGTGATCTTTAATTTTTCCGGATAACCAAACTCCGATGTCCGGTAAAAGTTTGTTTCTAATCTGATCAGTAGACGTACTTTCAGTGAGAAGCTCTTGCCCTGCTCCTTCAGCTACCACAATAACCATATGCCCGTTTTCCTTTAATCGTTTCTCTATGTATTCGTATAGTCCGCCAGGCCCTTCGAGGTAAAATGGTGATTCCGGAATCAAACAACAATCCACGTCTCCACTAGCTAGAGTTGCGTACATTGGTAAGAAACCGCTATCACGACCTGTAAGTTTAACCATGCTGATGCAATTCTCAAAACTTTCAGATTCAACATGAGCAGAGTTTATAGCGCGCTGAGCCTCCTCGACAGCAGTGTCGAATCCAAATGACTTATCAATGACTGGAATATCATTATCTATTGTTTTAGGAATTCCAACTACTGAAACATTTAGACCTCGTTTTCTGATTTCCTCGTATATTTCAGCAGCCCCTTTCTGCGTTTCATGGCCTCCTATAATGTAAACCTGATTGATTCTACGATCTTGAATACTATCAACTATTTTTCTAGTAAAAAGATCGCCTTGAGAACTGCCAAGTATCGTCCCACCACGTTTATGGATATCACTCACAATTTTATGAGTCAAGTTTATAGTGTTTCGTGCGTAAAATCCCCTATACCCTCCATGTATTCCGAGCACATTGTTGACACCATACATGTGATATAATCCGCATACTATTTCTCTAATAACTGTGTTTAACCCTGGGCACAAACCTCCGCAGGTTACAATGCATGCACGAACATCATCAGATTCAAAGTAAACACTTTGACGAGGACCAGCACGACGAAAGTGCACTCCTCTTGGACTATTTGCATGAACAACAATCGTTTCAGCAACTGTGTCATCTTCGTCCACAAAATACTGCCTTACAACAGAATACGCGGGATTCTTTCGCAACGGATTCTTGTACGTAGGAAGGTCAGGGATGTAGTCGGTGAGATGAGGGACGTCCTGAAGCACATAACCATCCTGACCACGCACCTCTTTGATACTCAAACTCATCTTCCTGGATGAAGATAAAGATTTGAACTTTAGAGTAAACCTGAGAGACCCTTGTTTGAAACAAGGCCTTGGTGAACTGCGTCGAGGAAGAACAGAGCAAAAACAGGGCAGGGCCGGTGGAGTGGATTTGATTTTTCCTTGGGTGGGAACTTAGTAAAAACATTGATATATTTATGAAAGAATAGAATTTCTTATTCACTTTAAAT